>JASAMW010005433.1:0-129633 GCA_030247985.1 Epsilonema sp. ZAB3_2
ATCGTCATATTATGGCCTCTACTCCTTCAATTTTGCGTGCATTTCAACGTCAGACAGAAAGAAATCACCTGTGTTGTCTGTCAGCAGAAGATTCAGCGCAATAATTTCATCGAAACACCAAGATTCCTGCATTCCTGATAAAAATGACGACGATTGCTTGCTCTTGGGAGAGTGTGACACTCTCGAAACTCTGTCTACGTCCTCCTCCGACAACTCGAGCACCGTCACAAAAAGGCGAAAGTAGGCCTTCTAAACGAGAAAATGACGTTGAAATAGCAAGGGAGGTAGAAGCAGAGGAAGAAAATGAAGGAGAGGAATCAGAAAATGGCACTGAAGAGCCGTATTATGCGAGATTTTTCACTACAATTATCAAAGATGTGCGTAACAGAAAATGTTGCGTTCATTTGTGGAGTGAAGAAGACAAGAAAATGGTGGATACATTCTTTGAATTGACGGGTATGTATTTGTACGTACGTACGTACGCATACGCACATTCACGTACGTACGTATTTTTAGTACACGTGTGTAACATAATAGTATAACGTACGTATGTTCGTACACGTATTATATGTCAATGTGTGTAACATAACGGTGCGTGTGACATTCTCTTGGTATGTTATGTTATCGTATATTTGCTGCTATTTCTAGACATCGCTAAGCGAATATACGTTCGGCTGTTTCTTCGGAAATATCGATGGATTCCATTGGCTAACATCAAGCAACCGGCTCGATCAAAGAATGACGAAGCTAAACGTGATTCTTCAAATACCTTGTTAGTGTCTACCGCATTGAATGAGTTGGCTACAAGCGGGTTCTTGGAAGCAGGTATGACTTCATTCGTATCTCTGGACATTACATTGCAATGCAATTGCAGCTTGCCCAGTTGGACTTTTTCTTGGGTTCGTGCTAGGCTAAACGCGAAACTACGCGTATGCTGACTCATTCCACTTGCTTGAAATGCAATTATTTTCGTTTTGCGTTCAAATAGAACCCAAACAATTGGGGATTCAAAATAATTGGGGGCAAATCGCGAATGTCTGTGGGAAGTACATTTACAAAGGTACTTTATACAGTACGTCATCCATTCTTTTGGCACAGCACACAACCCAACCCTTATATTGCACTGTACTGCAGGCAAACTTGGTGTCCTACTTTCCTATCTGACACTCTGACAAAAAGAGGTTATTTGTTTGCTTTTTAGATGCTCATTTGCACGACTTGGTGCTGGTGCTCTCTTCTCCCCCTCTACGGTCTCAGGAACTTGGCGAAGGTCTTTCAACTTGGCAATAAAACTGCTCAGAGCACTAGAAAGGAGCTGATTGCAGCCTTGACAAGTCTGTCCACCAATCAGCAGTCAGTTTTCGGTGGATCTCTTACTGAAAATCTGCTCAAAAAGTACATGTGCAATGCCACACGATAACTGCTGGTGTATTGTTTCATTTCATTGCGCGAGCAAAGTTCCATTGCGAAATGTGGTTGGACAAACTAGTACACTTAGTAGGTAGCGTCATTTGTAGCAGTGCGCATTCGTGAGTTGTTTTAGGGCTAAGGGTGAACTCGGTTCTTGTTGGAGAACTATTCTGAAACCAAGACGACTGTTTTACGCCATGTTTTGCATCTACGCACCTCATGCCATGGATACTGCTCAACACTGGGACAATCCTTCAGGGAACTTGCCACAGCAATTACTGTACGAATTCATACATACGTGAGGGTTCATTCGTTACTGTAAAGCTACGCCTCTACAAGTTTCGAGTGGTTGTGTATGTTCCGTACTATATTTAGCGTGGGCGAACCTTTTGTTTTCCAGGTTTATGTTGCTACAGGTAGAGAGAGGAGAGCTCACTTTTCCCTTGTGGCGTGAATCTGCAATACCCAGTGGAGTAGGCGAACACGACTTTCTGCTTTATCCCAACCGAGAGCAACTAGTTGGGTATGTACGTACGTACTCAATCATATTGATGCATGTACGGTATAAGGTACTAAATCCACATGTATGTGGAACTGTTTTATTGTTTTCTCAGCTACGTGGTTGCATCGGAACTGGAATGTAGTGTCTCACGGGCTGTGCAACGTTCACAATGGGACGAGGTAGTCCGTGCTGGCAGCGAGTGCAGCAAGTGGTTGGAAGCAATGGAATCCAATGATGTCAAGCAGTAAGCGACCACATCTATGGTTGGAGCATGGCTCGACCTTATTGGTCGACACTTGATTCCTGTGCGACAAAGTGACGCATTTACTGTACAAAGCGTACGTACCTGTGTGTGTGGCACCCTTTTCGCATATGTGTGTGTTTCAGACTGGCATCTCTGCCGCTATTTCTACGTCACTTCGCGCCCGCCTGGGTTCGTACTCGGCTTGTATGGGAGGGAGTGGAGGCTTTGCAGCGGCTCAAACGCTACCCGGAAGCAGTGCGCAAGCTTCGTTGGCTGCTACACGGCAACCAGGGCGATCTTCTGTGCCCGGACTACAGGGGCAGGTGGTGGGAACGCTTAGCGCTCAATTTGCATGCGCATTTGAAGCGAGAGGACGAGGTAAAAAAGAAAAAATTTCGGAAGTGAGAAAGAATCTATCTCGATCGATATCGATTTCTGACAATTATGATATCGCGGCATTCTACCAGTAGGCTTTCGGTTATTTTTAGTAGAATTTACCGAAAGCCTATTATTTAGTACTGCCTACTAAGCCTACTATAGGATACTGTGGGGTAAAACTGGACAGGGAATGCGCACCCCATGCTCTTTCTACTTTTAGCCTGATGCTGAGTCATAGGATATTTGATTAGATGGGGTAGTAATACTGCACTCGACTGTTTGTGTCGCGAAATGGTTGCAAGGAGTTTTAATTGATTCACATATCATGATAGCCGGAAAGCTGAGGTGTTTGGAATTTCCCACTGTCCTGGCTGGTTTTACCCCACACTACCCTTTACAAAGCTCTGGACACTACTGGATATGCTTCTGTAGGCTCTGGACACTATCTCAGAAGCGCGAAAAGATCCTTGGCTCAAGCAGCATTCGCTTCTTCCCCTGGAGGAAAGAGCGGGCAAAATTATGGAAAGAAGAGAACGCCATGTGGCGAAAAAACGAAAGCTAGAAGATCGAGAAGTCGCCACACAACAGCCGTTTGAAGCCACACTGAAGCTGCGTGAGCCAAAATGCGTGCAGATTACTGCGCCTGTGCTGTCGAAGGCGTTGGGGGATGGGGTTAAGACCGTGTTTATTGGCCAAGGAAGCGAAGGCACGGGACAGATGGCCGTCTGTAATGTGGAAGCCGTGGCCTTGCAGTATTACAGAACAGAGGAGCAGTATGAAAACGGTAGGTATGTCTGTTGTGATGTTAGTACGTGTTGTATGTACATATGTGGATCTTGTATTGTTTGGTTCATTCACATCGTATTAGTAGACATGCGCTGGGCGTACGCTCGGCGTGTCCATGGTTCGACACATGCAAAGCCACGGATGCGCCTGGACGTACGCCGGGCGCATTTCCTTCTAATGTGAACGAGCCATCAGATACCGTTAGCGTAGTATGTTCTACTAAACGTACTGCCATACAGGCAGATTACTCCTCTAGCAAATGACCTTCCTTCCTCTGGCTGCCTTTGTTCTGTTAAAGGCCGGATGTGGCAAAGATTTCCCCATAGTAAAGGCGAAGATCGATTTTTGAAAATTCCTTCGGTCAACTTATGCAGTTTTTTAAGACGAATCGATTCCACCCCATGTCTCGAGGAGATTTTGCCTCCTCGCAGAGAAAACCCACTTGTAAGGGGCGTTTCACAATAAATTACGTGAAAACGTTGCGAAACGCCCTTTACAAGTGGGTTTTCTCTGCGAAGAGGCAAAATCGCGTCGAGACAGGTGGGTGGGATCGATTCAGCATGCAAAACTGCACAGGTTCACCAAAGGAAATTTGAAAAATCGATCCTCGCCTTCACTATGGGAAATCTTTGCCACATCCGCCCTTTAACTATGTTTTGTGAACTGTGTTCCTTTTGACTGAATGAACATTCACTGTGTTCCCACATAGGTCTCCATGGCGAGAGCTCCCCGTGGCGCGGCCTTCTGGCTCTACTCTGCTGGGGCGTGGTGCACAGCACTTCCGTTGCTCAGGCCTGGGCGAGTCCGCTTCAGTCCCAGCCGCTGGACCTCAACGACCCCCAGTTCTTCCATCGTCGCCGCCCCCAGTTGGAGCAGCGGTTGGAGTGGCTGGAGCGGGCCTCCACACGGGAACTGGTGCAGGAGCTGCGGAGGGTCTGGGAGGCGAATGAGGGAGTCAACAGTGGATTGGTCGCGTGGGATGCCTGGGAAGCGGTGGAGCAGGCTGAGGTGAAGGCTTGCGGTTGTATGTATGTATGTATGTATGTATGTATGTATGTATGTATGTATGTATGTATGTATGTATGTATGTAACGGGTGTTTACTATGATATGTCACCTCGAAAATGCTTATAACTTCTGTATTAATGAAGGGATTTGAACCAAAATTTTTTTAAAAGAATCCTGAAAATATGCCTGTAAGCCTGACTAACATGCAAAATTTCATTGATGGGCCTTAAGTACGAAGGGAATTATGAAGCCTCAAACATTGGGTCAAAATCTGCAGTGGCGTGAAAAGCGCTCGAATTTCAAAGTCCACATGGCAGAAGGTGTGCTGTTCCGCTCCATTCAAGCATCCATTCGGATCTTCTGCAGCTTACAACCCCTGAACATTGAGGGAACATTGCCGCAATCTTTATGAACATGCTTGAAAAAGAGTATTTTCCAGAGTTTTGAAGACGGCTGCACAAGTGCTGAAGAGTGGAGGTGGGCACTTCGAAAAATGGGTCCTGAAAAGTCGTCGCTTGTTTCTTCGTTAATAGTGAGCGTATGTTAATGAAATTTTGCAAGCTTGTCAGGCATATTTTCAGGATTCTAGTGCAAAAAATTGGGTGAAATCCATGCATTAATACAACAGTTATGAGCATTTTTGAGGTGACATATCATAGTAAACAGCCTGTATGTATGTATGTATGTATGTATGTATGTATGTATGTACAGGGTGTTCACTTTGGGTAGACCATGTCGTTTGGGATTATAACTCGAGAACCACAAGGGTTAAAATGCTGAAATTTTTCTTGCAGATACCCAAGAATATGCCTAACCTTGTGTGAAAATTTCGTCCCGAAACTACAATCTGAACATAAGATATTGGTACCTCAAGTTTCGACCACGAAAATCACAAGTTTTTGAATCGCAGCCTGGTGTTCACCCTATCTGACTTATCCCAACTCGTTATTTCAAATTTTTTCTTCAGGGCAAGCTGTGTTTTAGTACTCTGAAGGTTCCCTTGAACTGAAAATTAATATTCATGGTGTTTTCAGGTGTTGGCTAGCGTTATGATGAAATGTCACAAGAATTCTCTGAACACCAGACTTGCGATTCAAAACTTTATGATTTTCGTGGTCGAAACTTGAGGTACCAATATCTTATGTTCAGATTGGAGTTTTGGACCGAAATTTTCACACAAGGTTAGGCATATTCTTGGGTATCTGCAAGAAAAATGTCAGCATATTAACCCTTGTGGCATCCCCCCTTTAACTGCTGCTGCGATTGGAAAACGGAATCATTCGGTCCGATTTGGTGAGGACGTGCTCTTCTTTTCTTCCTGATTTGCTTCAGTAGCGCCAGTAGTTGTCTTAAAATTTTCCCCAACTACTTTCCTCGCCTCTGGTACACTTCCGCCTTTCAAAAGCTCCGTTCCCGTCGCATACGCGGTCTTAAGACAGCTGCTGTTGGCGGCGGCAGGATTCCGGTTCTGATTCCGATAAAACTGAGAGCGCGCTTGGCAGCGGTTGAGCGGGCGGAAATGCGGACATTCGGGCCGATGCCGGCGAATCGTGATGCAGTCTTTCTCGTAATGAATCTGCACAATGGTGACAAGGGTGGACGGGGATGGGACCGGGCTCGGGGGCCGGAGGTTTTCGGGGTCGTCGTCGGAAGATGGAGATGGCAACTCCGCGGTTTTTGTGGAGGTTGTAGCGGCGATTTGAGTTTGTTTTTCTTTCCTAGTAAGTGTAGAAGATGATGATGAGGTTTGTGATGCTTTTCTCAGGGCCAGAAATACAGTGATGCCGAAGATCATTTGAATTAGTCCCAAAACTGTGAAAAGAGGATGCAGATAAATATTATGTACAGATACGTGTACGTACGTACCCTTGTGTTTGTGTAGTAAGTATAAGTACAGCACATTATGTACGCATATAGTGTACTATGTACTGTATACTAAGAAGTGTGTTAGTATAGCTGTGCACTGTATGTACGGTATGTAATGGTTGGCTAATGGCTATGAACAGTGGGAGTATGCGAATAATTTGCCCAATTTACTGTGCATTGCATACATATGTACGTAAACAAACAGTTTTAACTAGGTAATAGTAATACGTTATGTCCTGTGTCAGGTATGTGTACATGTACATAGTACATACCACTTACATACACAATTAAAAACATACTGTAGCGTTGTGATTTTGATGCTATCACATAGAAAATAGCAAGACCAGCCAATTTGGGCGGATGATTCACGTACCGTACACAACCTAGGGCAGGGCACACCGACTTTTCCAATAAATTGGCCTCAGCATACGACCAAAAGCCTCACCTACGATAATTGGTCCGAATATTTTCAGCTGCTGCACATGTTCTTCCGCCAGAAGCAGCGACACGTGACTGAAGGCCGCGTAGCTGGCTCCGGCGCCGAGCGTTAACACGAAAAAGCCGCCGCTGATGATGCAGAGGGATGCAGTTTTCCGGCGTTTCAGCGCGATTTCTTCCGGCCGCGAATTTTTTGGCGGCGGCGGCATGTTTTTTTTCGCAGTTACTTATGGCTCATTCACATTGGACAGGAAATGCTCTCGGCGTACGCCGGCGCGTCTATGAAACTGTCCATGCCTTTTACGGTTGGTTTTACGGTCACTTCGTTCCCGGTTTTTGGCTGCGGACGTTTCGTCCGTCGTTTCGTTGCAGCTGTCCTCTGGTCATTTGGGGGTGAGAACTTTCGTTGCCGTTCATATCGTTGCCGGCCATTTAGTTCGCCTGTTTAGATTTGGTCAGTTGGTATAGTACTGAGTACTTGAGCCATGGCCACGCCTATGTAGCGTGCGCCCAAACGCGTGTCTCCGATGTGAATGGACCATTAGCCGTGAGCATGCACAGATTTTTTTAGCCACACCACCAGAAAGATGAAGCAAACGGAAGCAAGAGAAAAAAGAAAGCTGGGATATTTTGGCGCAGCTGGTATTCTCTTTTCTCTTTTTTTTCATCAGAATATTGAGCAGTCCGCGGCCGTGCGTGTCCCATTTTGTCCCTCTTTCCAAAATAACCGAAATTCAATTCGAACCAAGTTGTTCGCCCAAGTATGTAGTACACGCACGTGCAGTAGATTAGATGTGTACATAAGAGTAGCTCTGTGCATGCTCCTAATATTTTCTCCTGTGAGTGAAGTACCGCTTTTTCTCCTATTCAGTCTTCTTGGCAGCAAAGAGCTTTGATTGGTGAAGTGTGAGGCCACCACAATGCGTTAGCTGGCTGCTTTGTAGAAGCGGTTGGTAGCACAGAAGTGTATGTAGGTACGTAGGTGCGTACATATGATGGACAGCTCCTGTGTCAATTATGGACAATGCTATTAGCTGATCGAAAACGAAAGGTGGCTGGCAGCCTATCGATAGTAGCGATGATGTGCGCTAGGCGGAGAAAAAAGGCGCGGTCTTTTCTTTCTGTACTTACGTCCTCGCATAAGGCCCACGTATAGACAATGGGCCTGCGCCTTATACGTCGACGTATAAGTAAGTACAACGTAATGTACGACTGTTTACTGTACGCAGGTAGGCAGAACGCATGTTCTGACATGGCATATGACGTGCATACGTAAGCATGAGATATGAATGCTGGTCCATCCCAACGTGCTTCTTTTCTGCCGTTACGCTGCCATACTCTTTATTATGCATGCACGACAGAACTACCTGAATACGGTATGATGTACGTACATGTACGTACTATGTATGTAGGTAAAAAACACAGCATGGCAACAAAGAACAAAAACTTATGTACAAAAATGTGCTACTGCATAGCTTCGTGCATAACTTCCCTTCAAGTAATTCTTTCGTGCATATCATAACCCCATCCGGCGACAAGCAATTTTTATTACGCTCTAAACGAACATTTTGAAAACGCGCAAAAAAGAAAAATATGCCTATAGTCGAACAAGGAATTTCATGAACCATTGAAATTTTTTCTCAGCCAATAAAAGACGTAGAGCACAGCGGTCAAACTTCCACGGCTAACTTTAGCTCGCCGTTCCAATAGAAAAAACCGTTTGTCTCCAGCTGCTCTCAGTGTCGAGATCTCGCCAAATTCCTTCAGTACTGAAATCGTGTCACCATTTGGCAGACGCTAAACCACTCAAACCACGACACCCTACGACCCTGTACGCCCGATGCGCATTTTCATCGTCTTGATCACATATGCTTATTTCTGCCATTTTGATTTTTCGGGCGTTTGTGAGGTTTAGAATTGCCCAATGGTCCACGCCCAATTTGGCGATTTCAGTACTGAAGAAATTTGGCGAGATCTCGACACACAGAGCAGCTGGAGACAAACGGTTTTTTTATTGGAACGGCGAGCTAAAGTTAGCCGTGGAAGTTTGACCGCTGTGCTCTACGTCTTTTATTGGCTGAGAAAAAATTTCAATGGTTCATGAAATTTCTTTGTTCGACTATAGTTGATACCATAATCTGTACTTTTTTTCGCGTTTTCACAAATGTTCGTTTAGAGCGTAAACTAACAAGATTGCTTGTCGCCGGATGGGGTTAGATAGCACGAAAGATTTACGCTTGACAGGGAAGTTATGCACGAAGCTATGCAGTCGCACATTTTTGTACATAAGTTTTTGTTCTTTGTTGCCATCCTGTGTTTTTTACCTACATACATAGTACGTACATGTACGTACATCATACCGTATTCAGGTAGTTCTGTCGTGCATGCATAATAAAGAGTATGGCAGCGTAACGGCAGAAAAGAAGCACGTTGGGATGGACCAGCATTCATATCTCATGCTTACGTATGCACGTCATATGCCATGTCAGAACATGCGTTCTGCCTACCTGCGTACAGTAAACAGTCGTACATTACGTTGTACTTACTTATACGTCGACGTATAAGGCGCAGGCCCATTGTCTATACGTGGGCCTTATGCGAGGACGTAAGTACAGAAAGAAAAGACCGCGCCTTTTTTCTCCGCCTAGCGCACATCATCGCTACTATCGATAGGCTGCCAGCCACCTTTCGTTTTCGATCAGCTAATAGCATTGTCCATAATTGACACAGGAGCTGTCCATCATATGTACGCACCTACGTACCTACATACACTTCTGTGCTACCAACCGCTTCTACAAAGCAGCCAGCTAACGCATTGTGGTGGCCTCACACTTCACCAATCAAAGCTCTTTGCTGCCAAGAAGACTGAATAGGAGAAAAAGCGGTACTTCACTCACAGGAGAAAATATTAGGAGCATGCACAGAGCTACTCTTATGTACACATCTAATCTACTGCACGTGCGTGTACTACATACTTGGGCGAACAACTTGGTTCGAATTGAATTTCGGTTATTTTGGAAAGAGGGACAAAATGGGACACGCACGGCCGCGGACTGCTCAATATTCTGATGAAAAAAAAGAGAAAAGAGAATACCAGCTGCGCCAAAATATCCCAGCTTTCTTTTTTCTCTTGCTTCCGTTTGCTTCATCTTTCTGGTGGTGTGGCTAAAAAAATCTGTGCATGCTCACGGCTAATGGTCCATTCACATCGGAGACACGCGTTTGGGCGCACGCTACATAGGCGTGGCCATGGCTCAAGTACTCAGTACTATACCAACTGACCAAATCTAAACAGGCGAACTAAATGGCCGGCAACGATATGAACGGCAACGAAAGTTCTCACCCCCAAATGACCAGAGGACAGCTGCAACGAAACGACGGACGAAACGTCCGCAGCCAAAAACCGGGAACGAAGTGACCGTAAAACCAACCGTAAAAGGCATGGACAGTTTCATAGACGCGCCGGCGTACGCCGAGAGCATTTCCTGTCCAATGTGAATGAGCCATAAGTAACTGCGAAAAAAAACATGCCGCCGCCGCCAAAAAATTCGCGGCCGGAAGAAATCGCGCTGAAACGCCGGAAAACTGCATCCCTCTGCATCATCAGCGGCGGCTTTTTCGTGTTAACGCTCGGCGCCGGAGCCAGCTACGCGGCCTTCAGTCACGTGTCGCTGCTTCTGGCGGAAGAACATGTGCAGCAGCTGAAAATATTCGGACCAATTATCGTAGGTGAGGCTTTTGGTCGTATGCTGAGGCCAATTTATTGGAAAAGTCGGTGTGCCCTGCCCTAGGTTGTGTACGGTACGTGAATCATCCGCCCAAATTGGCTGGTCTTGCTATTTTCTATGTGATAGCATCAAAATCACAACGCTACAGTATGTTTTTAATTGTGTATGTAAGTGGTATGTACTATGTACATGTACACATACCTGACACAGGACATAACGTATTACTATTACCTAGTTAAAACTGTTTGTTTACGTACATATGTATGCAATGCACAGTAAATTGGGCAAATTATTCGCATACTCCCACTGTTCATAGCCATTAGCCAACCATTACATACCGTACATACAGTGCACAGCTATACTAACACACTTCTTAGTATACAGTACATAGTACACTATATGCGTACATAATGTGCTGTACTTATACTTACTACACAAACACAAGGGTACGTACGTACACGTATCTGTACATAATATTTATCTGCATCCTCTTTTCACAGTTTTGGGACTAATTCAAATGATCTTCGGCATCACTGTATTTCTGGCCCTGAGAAAAGCATCACAAACCTCATCATCATCTTCTACACTTACTAGGAAAGAAAAACAAACTCAAATCGCCGCTACAACCTCCACAAAAACCGCGGAGTTGCCATCTCCATCTTCCGACGACGACCCCGAAAACCTCCGGCCCCCGAGCCCGGTCCCATCCCCGTCCACCCTTGTCACCATTGTGCAGATTCATTACGAGAAAGACTGCATCACGATTCGCCGGCATCGGCCCGAATGTCCGCATTTCCGCCCGCTCAACCGCTGCCAAGCGCGCTCTCAGTTTTATCGGAATCAGAACCGGAATCCTGCCGCCGCCAACAGCAGCTGTCTTAAGACCGCGTATGCGACGGGAACGGAGCTTTTGAAAGGCGGAAGTGTACCAGAGGCGAGGAAAGTAGTTGGGGAAAATTTTAAGACAACTACTGGCGCTACTGAAGCAAATCAGGAAGAAAGAAGAGCACGTCCTCACCAAATCGGACCGAATGATTCCGTTTTCCAATCGCAGCAGCAGTTAAAGGGGGGATGCGGCAAAGATTTTCCATGGTTAAGGGCGAGGATAGATTAGTTTGAAATTTTGTTTCTGTGGACCTGTGCAGTTTTTTATGCTAAATCGATCCCATCCTCTCGGTCTCGTTGCGATTACAAAAGCCTCTCGTTTTCGCAAAATTGTGCCTGCTTACGTATGTAGGTACTTTTGCGAAATATTCTTTGTATAAGTTGGCTTCCTCAGTGAGGAGGCAAAATCTCACTAAAACAGGGGTGGTATTTAATCAGCATGAAAAACTTTACAGGTTCACCAAAAAATATGTTTAAAAAAACGATCTTCGCCTTCACTTTGGTCTTTGGTGCAATTTCTTTGCCGCATCCCCCTTTACTGGTCATGTGTCACGGCAGTTTCTCAGAAGCGGGCTCGGTGATGTTGGCCGCCGCCGCCGCCGCCGCCCCCTCCTCTCCCTCCGCCTCCTCCTCTCGCTCCGCCGAGTCCGCCGAAGAGCCGCGGTTTGGCGCTGCGCTGATTAACTCCGCCGCCGCCTCCCCCACCGCCGAAGCCCGAGTGGCGACCCCCGCCCGGTTTCCCGCCCCCGACCCCGGCCCCGGCGCCGCCTTTCATCTCCATGATGCCGCCGAGGAAGCCGGCGCCCCACTTGCGCTTGGCGCGCGCCCCGCCGCTCACCGCCTGCACGCCGCGCACGCGCGTGTACTTCATGCTGACGTTGAACCAGTGGCCCAGGTAGGCACAGCCGAAGGACAGGGCTAAAGGGATCATTTATATATTACGTCACCAGCTTGATGCCCAGCTAACAGGGTAAGTACCACCGTATTTGGCGCTATGCAAAAATTGAGAGGTAAATACGCGCCCTGTCCTTGGAAAACCGGCTAGGGTAGCTACAATAGCTGTCACGATCAAAAGGGGAAATTGTGTGACTGGGTCATCCGGGTGTGTAGTCAAATGGTTAAGGCGCTCGGCTGGAACTCGAGTGGTCCAGGGTTCGATTCCCTGGCACATCTGGCAAATTTTCCTTCTCGACTAAGTACGTACGTACACCCCATGGGGAATTAGGGGGCATTAGTGGGAATTAAGGCATTAGGGGCTATGCACCGGTGGTACCCCCCTTTCTCATAAGGTTACTTTTTTCTCCTTTTCTCAGTCGCTTACCCCCTCCCCTCATCACCATGACATCACTTTTGGGCAGTTCGCGGAGGGTTCCCACCTCCCCCCAAGTGGTGACGTAATATGTAAATGGTCCCTAAGGCGGCGAGAAAGATCAGGACCGCCCAAGGCGGAATTCGGTGACGAATGGTGAGATAGGACGAGGAGGTTGGGCGGGGGGACGAACCACCGGGGGTCGCCGCGGCCGCCGTTAGTCTCCCGCCCGCGCGCCCGGCAGTGATTAGCGAAGGCGCCAGAATTCGCTGGTAGGCCCGAATCGCGTCGAGTAGGGTAGCGTGGGGAAAAACCGTCCATGGGGGGAAATCCGCCCACTTATGACGCTTTTACCCCGATCAGGCCTAGGTTGCCAAGTTATGGCTACAGGAAGAAAGATACAGAGGCAGAAGTGTCCCGAGATACATTTTCGAGAGTCATGTTTTGAGTGGGGGTAAAAGCGCCATAGGTGGGCGGATTCTCCCGTGGACGGTTTTACCCCACGCTACCCTAATAGCCGGACGACCTGCGCTTCCGCGCTCTCCGCAGCAAAAATGGGGAGTGGTTGACGAAGCACCAGTAGCGATAAAGTGGAGCGATCCAAGGACGTCAAACCGGCTGCAGAAGCTTCATCGGTAGTTTCCGGCTTTTGCACCGTCAAATTATGAGCTGGAAGGCTTTGAAGATGTCGACGCAGTTTACCGGAAACGCTCGAGACCACCACCAACTCTTCCACCATCTTCCAAACTCCGTGTCCACGGTTTTTAACTTGGCGCATGTCGCAAACTTGAGGCTGGACGAAGGCGAACAGAAGCAAATCGGGCGCACAGTCCCAGGAGCGTCGCACGTCGTCTGCCGCCCTTTTCACCACTTTTTCGATGTCATATGACGTCATCTCGTTCATTTGTGATGTGGAAAGAAAAGGCAGAAATTTGCAGGCGGAAGGACCAGGAGCGGTGGTGGATGATACTGTAAAGCTACGTGCATAATCCCGCGGCATAAAAACGTGTAGAGTATCGTAGTTACCGATTCGAAGGATAACAAGGATGCAAGAGGACAATAAAAATGCGTGCCAACACATCATCACCAAACTTGTCTATTTTTTGCTTTGTGCGTTTTTTGTATACGTTTCTAAATTGAAATAAAAGAACGTTAGCCACCGAAACAGGGATTATTATACATATTATGCCGTACTTTAGGGGGTTATACACGAAGCTTTACAGTAACTGCAGGTGCTTTCCCAAAGCAATGGCGAACAGGAAGCGATTGCTTAACGCAGAATGGCGCAGCTGCATATTCTGCTTTCTTCTGGATGAGGAATATCGCCGAGGTTGTTGAAGCAGGTTTTTCCATGATCCGCCGGTCGGATTTTCGCAAAAACGCCACCAATTCGTAGCCAAGGCGCGGTTCAGTAAGGCTGCTGAGGTGTGGCCGAGCATGTTGTCAGGATCGCAGAGGTAGTAGCGGGCGAGCGAAAAGTGATAATTCAGGGGTATACATAGGCAAGGAAGTGTTGGGCGCGCAAAACGTAAACCAAAAGGCGAAAGTCTTAGTGACCGTTACACTTGCACTTTTGAAAATTTCGGTTGTAAAGTAAAAGCGTACCTACCTACGGTACGTAACCGGCGGGACTACCCTAAGGTAGGAGAAACCGGTCAATACTTTACCGAAGCTGCTCAATGTCCAGTAAAAGGTGAACTGCTGCCGATAAAAGGTAACAGCATTCATTTTTCAGGGGTTTCGTGGGTTTTCGAAGGCTTCCTCAATTTTTGTAGCCAATGAAATTTGCACTACATAGCCAGGACATTCCCTCACTTTCCTATCATTTTTCCAAGCCAGACCAAATTGTTTATACACAGGCCAAAATTTGTTACATATTTGGGACGGCGGCAATATTTTTTGGGATGCCGACACTTTCTGCCCTCATGTTCTGCCTATCTATACCCCAGGATAAGAGCGAGAGCAGCGGAGCGAGGCAAAGTCGGGAAATTCCTCCACGGAAAAGTTACTGGCCGACGCCACTGTCACCCTGAGCAGAGCAGCGAAAACAGCAACTGGAAAGGCAGCGAACTGCTGCTGCATTCTGCTCCAGGTGGGGGCCACAATCAGCTTCAGTTCAGTTCAGACGTTGCGAAGAAGATGTACCGTTTCATTCATGGCTTGTCTGCATGGCCAAACTGGTCATGAAAGCATACGAAGATTTACGTAGCTTAGATTTCGATGCTTTTGGTTGTGATATATTTTTGGTTACATCCACGTACAGACACGTACAGTACGTGTGAAGTGAACAACAGACACAAAATACAAAGTGCGATAAAAATTTTGCAGAACTTAAGAGCTTATTTCATTTATGCAGGTAGCGAGATCGTACGAGATCAAATATCCATAGAAAGCTTTACAGAACAGAGTGCCCGAATGAATAGGCAAGGGAAACAATAGGATAAGTACCTCACCGTGTACGTTACGTACGCATGTAATTATGTATGTACATACCTATACGCATGCCAGCAAGTACCTACGTGCGGTACGTACATAGGCAGTAGTTGTCGCGGGGTCTCGACTCTTGACTTCCCCGCTCTGTTCCATTTTCTCGTTTGATAAATGTGATAGCGGAATCAAGGAATAATTATTTTGCAGCAACCAGTAAAAGCGGAAATTGACATTAGACAAATCACATGAACGGGAGGGGGGGGGGGGGCAAGGGTAGCAAGGACCTCAAGTATGTACAATACATGCGACATGAAGGACATAAATAAATATTGGGATGTATATGTAGCGCTCATGGTTCATGAAGCTTAAGTGCAATCGTATGTAGTAGTAACTTTCTTTTAAAGTGTCCTCGCAATAAATCCGTAGAAATGTACTTGCAATCTTTACTTACCGTGATAGGAGTACTGTACTAGTTGTACCGACGCGTAGCACACGTGTTACGAATTTTCAGGCTGCTAAACTCCATTCAAGTCAAAGAGTCCGGAAAGACTAATAAGTGTATACTACGTACTATCGGCAGATTTATGAGAGTGTACGGAAGCGAGGGTGGAGCCTTTCTTATCCTATATCAGCTAAATACACTGTAGGGTACTGCAGGGTAAACCCGGACACGGGGTACACCCGGACACCTAGAATATCTCAGCAACCATACGACCGATGGAGACAAGTATTCTACCAATCGATTCCTTGAACTCTCCCCTTTCAAATGAGCTACCATGTTCATCATTTGCTGAAGCCGGGCAAGTTCAGAAAAGCTTCGGTGTCCGGATTTGCCCCACAGTACCCTACATACTGTACATGGAAAGGAAGGGTGAGGAATATTGAGGATCCATTGCGATGTGCCCATACAGGCATAAAAGCTCTTCGCTTCGGCACAGTTGGGGTTGCCCCATCATACATAGGGTAATGCGGGGTAATTTCGGCCCTCAGTCCCGCCCCGCTACATATTCATATCTTTTTATACTGTTGGTTTGGTTTGGCACACAATGGCAGACGTTTAGCGCACGTATGGTTTAATTTGGCGCACACGCCATTTTGGCCTAAGTACATATCATTACCATTTCTCACCTATAGATTACCCCACTAGTCTGGCCAGAGAGAGTTGGCAGTGGGACTCAAGCCGTACTGTGTAGTTTACTGTACATACATGTACTTCTGCTAAATAGAGTACACGAAGTACGGACAGAAATCCGCATTGTGAATCTATTTAACGCAACGTGCCTTGAGTCCCACTGCCAACTCCTACTGGCCAGACTATACGTAATACTGTACATGGGTACATCGCCCGAACCCGACCCGAATTACCCCGTCGCGCGGTACAATCGCACATACTACTACGTGTTGATAATGAATCTCATTTCGTCCATGACTTCGTTATCATATCAGGCAGCAGTGCGTAAAGTAGCAGTGTCGCGGTATTTTTCGCTTGGGCGAGCTTTTAGGAGGAGTCAGCGCGCACATTCCATTCCACCGAAACACGCATTACTTGGCCGTCTAGCACCTTGTCCAACAAAAGAAGACGAATATTGATCACGTTCATGTGCATAGGCCGCTAATACGTACTAACGATTGTGGTACGGTACAAACTGTGAAGAATAAAATTGAATCGCACGATATCAAATGCACGAAAAAGAGGCCTGCTTATGTAAGCTAACGGAATTGATACGATATAAATTTGCCACACGAGCGAAAAAGCGAAGAAAGTAGCCCTTCGCTTCAGTATCGAACCGGATCGCATACCTACGTACATACACCTATAGGGTAGTGATGGGGAAAACCTGGCCAGGGAAAAATCCGGCCACCTAAGCTTCAGGGCTGCATTACTCAGAAACCAATTGGTCGATAGAGAGCGACATTATATCAATCGATTTCTTGGACTCTCCTCTTTCGAATGAGCTATTTGGTTCCTACATTTGCTGAATCAGCCTAAACCTAAGTCTAACCCTAAGCCTACATAAGCCTAAGCCTAAGCACAAGTACAAACCTAAGAAAAAGCCTAAGCCTAAGCCAAAGTCCAAGCCTAAGCCTAAGCCTAAGCCTAAGCCTAAGCCTAAGCCTAAGCCTAAGCCTAAGCCTAAGCCAAAGTCCAAGCCTAAGCCTAAGCCTAAGCCCAAGTCCAAACCTAAGAAAAAGCCTAAGCCTAAGCCAAAGTCCAAGCCTAAGCCTCAGCCTAAGCCCAAGTCCAAACCTAAGAAAAAGCCTCAGCCTAAGCCAAAGTCCAAGCCTAAGCCTAAGCCTAAGCCTAAGCCTAAGCCTAAGCCTAAGCCTAAGCCTAAGCCTAAGCCTAGGCCTAAGCCAACCAACGGATCGATTGAGCCAAATACGATGATCGATCAATTCCACAAAATCTTCTCTTTCAAATGAGTTACTGTAATGATTCGTGTATAACCCCATGGGGGTGTCAAAAAATTAGTGGCCAATTTGGGGGGTTATATACGAGAGGGGGTTATACACGAAGGGGGGTTATACACGAGTGCATTTATCAAAAGTGGGGTTTAGAGCCTATTATTTTTTCCGCATCAGTAATTTAGGCTTGTTTGTACTCTTCATGACATTGCAGATGCTTCAAAATTGCCTGACCAGACAATTACAGCTTCTGTTTTAGCTAGAAAACGCTAAAAAACACCTATGCTAGCAAAACCTTCAATTTCTACCGATTTTTGCATGCTTCGTGTATACACGAGTGCAATTGACGTTAGTCGCCGATTTGGGGGGTTATATACGAGGGGGGTTATACACGAAGGGGGTTATACACGAGTCATTACAGTATATTTTTGGTTCATCATTTGCTTAAAACAGCAAGCTCAAAGGAGCCCGGTTTACCCCGCAGTACCCAACGTCATAATCAAGCGTAAGTCAGAGAAGTTATATAATATATACACATACATGCATACGATGCTCAGGCTTATACATACGGCGGCTATGATACGAGCTAATAGTCAATGCGCATGCATGCGCCTCACACGATACGATACAATAGACGGCTTTTTTCCTACTGCGTCTGATGAAAAATTGGGGAAGGCGGAGATGAGGGAATGCTTCACACATTCGCCGAAATGCTTTTTTCCGCTCCTCTTCTTATCAGCATTAAGCAGGGACTTAATGGGGCAATGGGGGAGTAAAAGCAGGCACGGAGCTTCCCGGTACGGGGGAAAAAGATTGTACGCGTAAATAAATATGTGCATTAGCCTATACTGTAGCCTGTACTGTACGTACAATATGTGATCAATAGAACACTGTAGGCTTACTATGTATGTACACGTACATGCATGGCTACAGTGAAAGTTAAAAGGCTATTTACTGAACTGAGTCTAGAAAAAACGCCTGCAGCAAGGCAAAGAGGGGCTTTTCGAACGGAATGTGACAACTGACAAAAAGAACAAGACACCACCAAGCAGTAAGCACATGACGGAGTTCGAATGTGTTGTGTACGTACTATTCTACCTATGTATAGCTGTGCCTTGTTTTGTTCTCGAAATTCGTTGCTATTTCAATTTTACGTTTAAACTCGTACACGTACAGTACTATGTACACAGAATACTACGTAGTTCCGAGCTCTAGAACGAAACGAACCCAGTCCAATGCCATGATTAGCAAGAATGTCAGAGGATGGAACGTCCGGGATCTCATTTTGCAATCATTACTGCGAGATTTGTTGGACGACAGAAACGAAAAAGCTTCTGTGCCTTTTTGCTTGTTGCGCCATACCAACGTAGGGTACTGTGGGGTAAACCAGGACACGGGGTAAACCCGGACACCTAAGCTTTACTGAACTTATGCCGCTTCAGCAAATGATGAACATGGTAGCTCATTTGAAAGAGGAGAGCTCAAGGAATCGATTGGTAGACTACGTGTCTCAATCGGTCGTATGACTGCTGAGATGCATATACTGTACTGTACTATACTTGGTAGGTGTCCGGGTTTACCCCCCGTGTCCGGGTTTACCCCACAGTACCCTACATCCGTCGAGAAATCTCAGTCTCCTTCCAAAAATTGCCTCTTTGTGCATGCGAAGAAAAGCCCAAAAGACACATCACCAGAAAGCTTTGAAGAGCCATTGGGACGATCGAGAGAGTACGTATGTATGTGTACGGACGTACGTATGCGCCGTGCCTAGCACTATGTAATGGTACGTACACCTACCGTATTTACCGGTGCATAGCCCCATGGGGCTATACAAAAATCTAGAGGTCCTATATAGTGGGGCTATGCATAGGGTGGGGCTATGCATTGGGGGTGGTTATGCATGGGACATTTTTTATGTTTTAAGAGGTGCGCAGAGGCATATTTTTTAGGTCAAAAGCACGTGTTTTAGTGCATTATTGAGGTCAAAACAGGGTTATTCTGGCAAAATACACTCCCAAACAGGCTTATAGAAATCTTAGCTTGGTGTGGGAGTGGCTATGGCTAGCTTTTATGACCAGCTTACATGGGTAGCTTCAGGTACTCTACGGTACATATGGGGCTATGCATACATAGGGGGTGGCTATGCATTGGGCACTTTTTATGTTTTGCCAATATGGGGCTATGCATTAGGGGGGGGGGCTATGCATTGGGGGTGGTTATGCACCGGTAAATACGGTATACGCATGCACTCGTGTAAGAGTAGCATGAAAAATTTCCCCGAAAGTCAGTTAGTTCCAATGTTTCCAATTATTCCTTTTTATTGCATCTAATGTCTGTTCTATTGCTTTTTCCTCTAGTGTTTTGCTTCTTTCTCTCAAGTCACTCATTCAGAAAAATTGGTCCCAAGAAAATAAAAATATGTGGGCCTAATAGCCAAAAATCAAAACATTTTTATGTGAAAGTATGAAAGCGCACGTCACAAGGGTCGCATTCAATTCCGATTACATTCGAAGAATATCGCTCAGTGCCGGCAACGTGATATTGCCTCCGCTGATCACACAGACCACGGTTTTTCCGGTCAAATCCGTCGGGATTTTTCCCGGCGTCAGCAAAGGCGCCACTGCCGCCGCGCCGGATGGTTCCACGGCGAGACCCAGGCGAAACAGAGCGCGCACCGAGCTCACGATCTCATCTTCCGTGAGTACGGGACAGGCGGGCATACCTTTTGGTCCATTCACATCTGAGCCTAAGCCAAAGCCTAAGCCTAAGCCTCCTAAGTCTCAGCCTAGGAGCGTTGCCATGGTTGTCCATGCCTCTTTGCACTGCGCCGAGCCGTGGACACGCCGAGCGTACGCCTAAGCCTAAGCCTCAGCCTAAGCCTAAGCCTAACCCTAACCCTAAGCCTAAGCCTAGCCTACAAGACCAAGCCTAAGCCTAAGCTATGCCTAAGCATAAGCCTAACCAAAAGCCTAAGCCTAAGCCTAAGTATAAGACCACGCCTAAGCCTAAGCTATGCCTAAGCCTAAGCCTAACCCTAAGCCTAAGCCTAAGCTTAAGCCTCACCCTAAGCCTAATCCTAAGCCTAAGCCTAAGTATAAGACCAAGCCTAAGCCTAAGCTATGCCTAAGCCTAAGCCTAACCCTAAGCCTAAGCCTAAGCCTAAGCCTAAGCTGCCTAAGCCTAAGACGGTTCCAAAATGCCTAAGCCTAAGCCTAAGCCTAAGCCTAAGCCTAAGCCTGGCTTACGCCACCGATATGTGAATGGGCCATTACGCACTGCAGCGGATTGGTACTGTATTCGTACGTAGTATACGGCTCATTCTACATTGAAAGAAAGTACGCTCGATTCCAAACTATACCCAGAAAAGGTATGAGAGAAATGTCGAAAAAATCCGAGCAAAAACCTGTCCATTTGAGGAAGCAAACTCACTGGAATGGACATCTTTTCATTTCATTTCATTTTGTTTCAGCGGAAAAATTTTTTACAAAAACCGAAATTAAAAATGAATGCAGTAACCCGCAGTAATAAGTAAAAGGTTATGCCAGCCTGTAGCAGCACGCCTTTGACGTATTTTTGCGCAATGGCCGTTGTCAGATCGCCGCTGCGCGTTGGACACAGACCATTGGCGATGCTATGTGAATCCGGAACAGTGGCAGGCCGACCCAGGCGAAGACTGTCCTACGACAGGGGTATAGGTAGGCAGGCAATAACGCGGCGGGGACGCAGTATAATGATTAATGATTAATAATTAATGATTAATGATTAATGATTAATGATTAATGATAATGATTAATGATTAATGATTAATAATTAATGATTAATGATTATATTTGTAAGGTGGCCCGCTAAAGTGAAAGACTTTGTGGCAAAATTTCTCATCAGAAATATAGGCCTATATGCAATTATGTCACTTCTGGACGTAAAAAAATTTCGTCCCACCCTTGATTCACTTTATTTTCGTCTTTTTGCAGCTAAAAATATTTATGTTAGCATATTTATTTCTTTGTTTGTTTATTTGATCCCCAGATTTCACCCCCAAATTTCACCCCCTAGATTTCACCCCTTTCCAAACTTAGTCATTACACCCCAGATCTGTTTTTGTCCCTGCCGTATAATGTTCGTACGCAACCTGGTGCCTACTACGTACATACCTATACCCCTGTGCATGGTAGCTGCCGTAACCGGTTCGATGCCGTACACTTCCACGCCGGAGTCGGACAGACTGGGGGTTAAAGGCAAGGGGTCTCCAAGTTGTTCGTGTACAAAGTTCAGTACTGAAGAAGATTCGGGAACCACTACAGTACACGACCGTAGCGGGGTGTTCTCACTGGCGCGAATCGCAGTTGCGCATCACCTAGAAGCGCGAAATCTAAAGCGCGAAGTATCAGTAGCGCGTCACCAAATGTCCGCGTTTTCCAGAAGAGCGCTCTCTCATTAGCGCGCCACATACTTTGCGCGCCGAAAAATGTCCGCCAATATCCATTAGCGCGAAGTCCCAGTTGCGCATGTCTCATTAGCGCGAAACGTGATTTCCTTCTTATCTTAGAGAAGGGCTCATTTGCTTTGGGTCCGGTAATTTTGGGTAGGTTTTGGGTATTTTCGGTCCAGTACCCAATGTTAGGTTTTTGGTCCCGGTACCCGTCCCACCACTACGTCACACATTACCATATGTTCAGTATTGTACAGAGGGTCTCATAACAAACCAAACACCCTTCTGTGGATCGATGTAACTCTAGAATCAGACGTTGAATTTAATGCGGTTTTTTGCATTTAGTAGCCAAGGCTTCAGCTTAGATGTGAATAAAATTTCAACTATTCGGTCCACATACTCTATCTAAGTTGAAGACATGGCTACTAAATACAAAAACCATGAAAATCCAACAGGTTCCAGAGTTACATGCATGGAAAGGTGTTCGGTTTATTATGAGACACCCTGTACAATACAATCTGTTACATAGTAGCAGGAGTGGCTACATCTTACCAATGTTTATTACACTACAGACAGCAACAATGGCAATGGCAGCAAGAAATACCCAGTAAATCCGATTATTTTCTCGTTCAAAATAAAAGTTATTTGTTAGGAAAAAAATCGCGCTTTTGGCGTGTCGCTAAAGCATACAATCGCGCTTTTGGGGGGTCGCGAAAACATAAAATCGCTATTTTGAGGTGTCGCGCACATGAGAGTTGCGCAAGCTTCCAGGCGCGCACATGCAAATCGCGCTAGTGAGATGACGCGCTCACCTCATGACGCTATTTTGGGTTTCGCGCTACTGAGAGGCGCGCATCTGGATTCGCGCTAGTGAGGGTAGACCACCGTAGCGGTACCCGGGGGCCGCTTCAATACTAAAATTTATCGACTTAATCGTCGAATAAGTCGTGGAATGGATAGAAATTTTGAAAAGCGCTTATTTGTAAAAGACTTGGTTAGAAATATAGTTTATAATAGATTGGTTTGAACTCAAAATTCGAAGGTCGGTGTTAGGGGACCTCTTGCCTTTAAACAAATAGTTTATGATAAAATTGGTTTGAACTCAAAATTCGAAAATCGGTGTTAGGGGACCCCTTGCCTTTAAAGCGATGGCGGACGCGACCCCGCAGAGCAGGCCGCCGCCGCCGCAGGGCACCAGGATGACGTCGGGTTTGGGAACGGATTGCAGAATTTCAAACCCCACCGTACTGTAGGCTTGGATCAACCTGGAACAGACAAACACTGCAGCATGTGAAAAAGCGAGCTCATTCACATAGGAGACAGCGTTGAGCGTTAGGCTTTGGCATGTACATGATACGATGTGTGTGTACTCGTATGTACACGCATGTACACCGTTTGCCTACATACTCACCTTACAGTACAATAACGTTACGATTGTAAGTTTGGATAATATTGATATTGATCTCGATATCGACCATTTTCAAATGGTGTAGTATTGGTATCGATATCGATTTTCTCATAATTCTAATATCGCGACATCTCTATGACGCACATTACTTTACTTGATGTCATCAAACGGGTCCAAGTATCGCCATCCTTCTTTTCTTCGATACTCTTCTCGCTTCTGCACAACCTCAGCCATGGTCGGATAGACTTCAGGTGTGACACCCATGGACCTAAGTAAAGGCTCATTCACATCTCCGGAGACATGGGCGCTGCGCGTAGGCTCGGTGTGTGTCCGTCAATGGCTCATGATCAAAATGGGGAAATTATTTTGTGACTGAGGTCATCTGGATCCGGGTGAGTAGTTTTAAAAATGGTTAAGGCGCTCGCCTGGAACGTGAGAGGTCCAGGCTTCGATTCCCTGTTGGCACATCTGGCAAATTTTCCTTCTCGTAATGCATGGGAAGCGATGGATGCGCCGGGCGTACGCCGAGCGCGTTTTTTCCGCATCTTCCGCAATGTGAACGAGCCTTTAACTCCACTCGATCTTTAGGCGCCGATTCGGGCATGAGCACTGTGGCGGGCAGGTTCAGTTTCTGCGCCATAGTGGCGAAAGCTTTGCCGTAATTGCCTCCCGAATAGGTGAAAAGGCGATCTGTCGTAGAGGCCAAACTGGACATCTGGTGAAGCGCGCCTCGAAACTTGAACGATCCGGTCACCTGCATGTTTTCCATCTTAAAGGCCAAGAAAAGGCAAGAAAAAGCCCAAATCGGTTCCTGCACGAAAAAATGGATAAGTAAACCGCTGCCAAAATATACCCTTGTGCCTTGTTTGTTTTATCTTTTCTTCAAGTTTGAACATCGATATCGAATTTTTTTAGGTAAAAAATTTTACGTCATTGTATCGATATCGAATTTTATTGCATGTATCCTTATCAAATTATTAATATTTATTGCTCAATTTTTTTACATTCTTGATATTATTTATTTTAGAATTTAGTGGTGGCCTTTTCTGTGCCTTTAAAGTGCACCTGGCAGGATTTGGCGTAGGTGGCCAGTGGTAGACAATGCTGAACACCCTGCAGCATCGGCGTTCGACGGATTTCGCCGCTGTTCCAGACAGATTCTGCGGCTCTTATTAACTTTGTCAGCGTGATCTCTTCGGATAAATTAATGCCAGCGATGCGATCCGTTAATGATTCCATATTTATTCGCTGTGCTGCCAAGATATTGTATAGACGATTCGTTCAGTACTAGTGGAAATGATTGTACACTTAGTTTACGTATAATGGTTTAGTACCTGTTAGTACGTAACTTTGTCATGAGCAGTGTATTGTATGTGTTCACTGTATGTACGTACACTGCTTGCCAAGGTGTGCAGAAAATAACGCTGTGTGGTGTATGTAGTACCAAGACTACATAAGGGAAGAGAGACTATGCCAGCTCGTATTGGCTTCGTGTTCCATGCTACGGCCGTTTTGGTCCCAATCGGGGGCCCGGGGCCCCCGATCGGGGGCCCCCGTAGATCGACGTAAAATAGAGATAGGTGCCCCCGATTGGGGGGCCCAGGGCCCCGTGTGTGAAAAAAAGAAAAGAAAACGAAAACGAAAAGAAAGACAACTCTACTTTTGCATGCATTTTATAGGGGCCCCCAAAACTAGCTGGCATAGTCTCTCTTTCCTTATGTAGTCTTGGTAGTACGTACTTTGGTAGGCTCTGCTTGCTTACCTTGGCGCACCCTTATCACATCAGTGCTTTGATTATGTCACAATATGGCAGGTGCAAGATGTCGTTGCGTACGCAGATGCGCATGCAACATCTAAAACACAGAGCGTATCACATCCAATATTTATAGCATGTTTTATAAGTACAACTACACGTGTCATGTACACGTAGATAAGTACACAAAGGTACATGCATGACATACATACATACCGTGCGTATACGAACGTAGGCCAGACTTTTCGTCTTCCTAACGATCCTGCATTACCTGCATTATGCATTACCATTATCCTGCATTATGCATTACCATTATTGCTTGTTCAAAATCATTGTCTTATTGCTTTTTTTGCTATTCTATTCTTTTCTTCATAATATTTTCTGTTATCCGTGGCAGAGTTCGGAATTGGGCAGGCTGTCAGACAGAGGCACTTGTAATTCATACCCTAGGTGTCATGAATTTTGGCGATTATGTCAAGTTAACCCTCTCACGACCTTTGCCTCCAAAAACACCGGCAAATATCCACATTTCGTCCAGGTACGCAGATGAACAAAGATCGATTAGATTACGCATTACGTACAAATGGTATACGTACCTTCTGCACAATGACGTTTTGAAACAGAAACATAACTTTTACTTTGGCGGCGATCTGGCATGCATATACAACTCGGACGCTTTAAAATCGGAGCACGCATCGAACCATAAATTGCGCAACTGTTCGCCATTCTACATACAGTTTTTGTAATAATCGTTATCGTAAATCCTAACGAGATCTCGCAGATTCCCCGAGCAAGAATGCGTGAGGTTAAAGAATGTACCAGGCCAATTCGATCTGACATCAGTTTGAAATATCGGCTGCTTCTTGATCTCATCTCCCTTCGTTGATTGCAGCAAGGGGAAATTCGGGTCGGGGGAAAATCCGGCCACCTGCGCTTTGTTTTATACCTTCGTTATACCTTTTTATACCTTTATACAGCGTAATCAGGAAAAAATGAGCGAGCAATCATCAGAGAGAGATAGATGACTATGCGATTTTTGACAGAAACGGCAATGTCTGACTGTGACTACATTCCAACCGATTGGGTGGACCGAATTACCCCCTTCCCAGCCCGAATTACCCCCACGTCCGCGTTGGAATATACAAACTGAAGGACAAAATCCCTACATGCGTGCATTTGGCAGATTCTTTCGTTTCCCTCCCGCCGTTTACAAACACAATACTTTTCTGAGAAACAGTTTCCCACCACCGTTGACTTGTCTCCGCACTATTGTATACCGGGCATCAACCACACAGTGTCTTCCTAACCTAGAAATATTGACTTTTCTCCTGCAGTCGTCATCTTTGTCCTTCAGTCAGCGAGTTACTGTGAGTGTCTGAGTGACACTGTCCAACTGTAGGGTAGTGTCGGGTAAATCCGGACGGAGGTCAAGGGGTTTCCCAGTTGTACATATTGAGCGTACACGGCGGGGCGTTAGGTTGCTCCTGGATTTGGCTTGGCCTACTGCTGCATCAAGATTCAGCTTCTTTTGTGGCCCGGAATTACCCCACGAACGGCTTTACCCCACGCTACCCTACACCGTCGAAGAGTGTCCTTCCTTTTCCGTTCCATTCCTACGTGCAATACTCTCTTCATCTCTTTCCCTTTACTGCTCGAAAGTCCCTCGTTCTCACGTTCAAGTGAACGTCAGCCAGCAACAACAAGGCGTAAAACAGGTGAAGGACAGTAGAGTGACGACATCTGTTGGAAGACAGCCTACATGCCTATGGAATGAACCAACCAGCAGTGGATCGCCCGGAAATTGAGTCAATCGGTCTTGAGTGAAGAGTGGTGACTGAAAATTCGCAACTCGCCCTGCGTGTACTGTTGTAACCACACTGTATACATACAATAAGTTCATCGTGACTAATTCCAAAAAATTTCGCTCGAATTCTGCGTTTGTACCTATTCCGACTGCTGGTGTGTGTCATCTTTAAACAGTACTTTTGCGTCGAAATCAATCAATCGACAGGAAACAATAACCCAACGAACAAAGCGAAAATGATGATTCAAGTGCTGGGTCTGCAACGCGTTTTAACGATCACGATTTTGCTACTGCGGTGGAGTGCAGACAGTCAGCTAGTCCCACCTTCACTACCTCAAGCGCAGGAGCGCATTAGACAAGGAGTTGTGATCGGGCCGGGAGGTAAGAAAAGGCACGATTGCTCAAAGTTGCAACGGGGCGCCCGTGGCCTAGTGGATAAGGCGTCTGTCTACGCTGGTCCCCCGGGTTCGAGTCTCGCCAGCTTTCAAGTTTAAAGGGGTTCGCCGTGGGGAAATCCAGCAGGTAAGGCTGCTATGCTGGGGTGATAGAGCAAGTTCTAAGCTTTCATTTGATGTATATATTGTATGTTCGAAAATCGCTGGTTGCGCTGTTACAAGCCGTTGAAGTTTCTATTTAGTACAGGTCCAGTTCAGGGGCCAATTTTCGAGGTTTTTGGCTTGTATCTCTGGCGGGACGGCTGGTAGCCATGAGATCTGCTTATGAACAGGCGTGGTTTGCGCCGACCTATCTCATGGTACCTTGCTTTTCTATTTTTAGCGAGATTTGGTCGGCGCAAACCACGCCTGTTTATAAGCAGATCTCATGGCTACCAGCCGTCCCGCCAGAGATACAAGCCAAAAACCTCTAAAATCGGCCCCCGAACTGAACCTGTACTAAACAGAAACTTCAACAGCTTGTAGCAGAGCAACCAGCGATTTTCGAACATACAATATATACCTACACCGTACATCAAATGAAAGCTTAAACTTGCTCTATCACCCCAGCATAGCAGCCTTACCTGCTGGATTTCGCCAAGGCGAATCCCTTTAATCTAATGCTTTTTAAAGCAACTGGCTTCGGGAAGGGATAGTGCAATATTCGGGGCGCCCGTGGCCCTGTGGATAAGGCGTCTCGTCAGTGTTGTTCCCCCGGGTTCGAGTCTCGCCAGCTCTCGATTGCTTTTTAAAAAAGCACCTGGCTTCGGGAGGCGATACTGTATTATTTCAAGCGGAGTGGTCCCTTTGCTGGGGTTCATTATCCTCTAACCCTTTCCTGCGCCGCTTTCGTTTCGCGGGGACACACCGCCGGTATTCATCCATCTTTGGGTGATTCTGCCAAAATGACGGGGTTATACGGCTGTCAAAAACGGAACAAAATAAACAAAGGCATTCACAATTAAGGTGTCTACTTGCATTATACCATAGCCAGGTTCAACGAGAGGCTGTTGGTAGATTCCCTGCGCAGTGTGCCTACGTATCTATTTCCCTTTCGCTTCTGCTTGTTTCTGCTACTGTTGACCCTGTTGATTGAGAATACCAATATGGCGCCCATGACAGTAGCTGGCTAGTGGCTACTAGCCAGCCACATAGCCAGTTACGGTCATGGGCGCCATTTGGCACTTCCAATCAAACGGCTACTATTGTTCATGTACAATGTAAGGCGAATATTGCTCTGTTCACGAAGATGGTGCACTAACGCCATATGAGGGTGCCAGCTGGGATTTGAACCCCAGCAGGCGGTCTCATCCATCCTTGCGCTGAGCAACGAGCGTAGCGTGTCACACCGGCGACGTTGTGCCATCACACGAAGAATTTTGATGTCGCACAGAATTTTACACCATGAAAAACTTTGTCGATTTCTCCACACCAGGGAGTTTCATGTGTTTTCATTATTGGAATATTTGGGCGTGAACTTTGGGCGTAGATTATTCTCTTCTCTGCACGCGTGGCGTGACGTTTGAAGGGCGCAAAGTTTTCACTCGCCAGGCGTCTACACTAAGTATTAGTGCGGTGGGGAAAAACCGGACATACCACAGGCTACAGTACACATAGTTCAGCTCATTTCATCTGGAACCCCTTGTGCAGTTCTGTTCTTGCACTCGACTCAGGTCCGCTGGAATATTTAGCGGAGAAGATTAGTCTGTGCGTGCTCCAGTCCAGGTCTAAACAACGCATTCGACGTAACGCCCGCAGTACGCCGGACTAATCTTCCCTGTTCCCGTGGGCCTGAGTGTTGGTGACAATGGGCTGTTTTGAACGCCAGCTACGTACGTAAGGACAGCAAAAATCTGAAGTGTGTTCCGAAATTACCCCACGGTACCATCCATATCCATCCGTCCATCCATACAATACAGTACATTATATTCGTGAAATCTACGATGGTGATAAAATTATTGTATTACTGCGTATTTCAGCGGTGTGCCACAATGCGGTGCCTGCCTACTTTGTGATGGAAGGCCGGGGCTTAGACTCGCAGAACTACATCGAGTATCAGCAGTTCACAGAGGCGGAATGCACCGCCGCATGCACGGACAATGAGGTACTGTATATACTGTACAGTGCAGCATGTAGTATTAGAGAAGGACTGTGAATCTGTGAGCAAAAGTCTTGCGCAGAGCTACGCCCGATAAGAGCCAAAAGCGTCCCCCAACTGGGACCCCCGTCCCCCAAGTGGGGGACGCTAATGAGACGCCCACCCAACGTCTTTTGAGTATTCGCATCGTTTCTTTTTAGTGGGCGCTGTATGCGTTTCGTCTCCAACCTGATGAAAGGCGTCCCCCAGGTGGGGGACGGGAGTCCCAGTTGGGGGACGCTTTTGGCTCTTATCGGGCGTAGCTCTGTGCACGGCTTTTGCTCACAGATTCACAGTCCGAGTCCTGGTAGTATGTACAGTATGCGTGTGCGTATGCACTCATGCAGAGACTGGGCAGATAAAAGCATGAATGAGGGACAAAAGACACGAAAAACTGGTGTACGTAAACGACTACCGAAGCCGAACTCTCGGCATTACACGCCCGGCGCATCCATGGGCTGTCCATGCCTTTGCATGACATGTGTCTGTCTACATGCTGGGCGTACAGTAGCATGGGCCATCACTCAACAATGAACTACGTACACACTGGATGTTTATGATGCATGATGGTGGTATGGTTTGTAATCTCTGCTTTTTAGGATGCACAAGGCCAGTCGCTTCTGTGCGCCTCGTTTGTGTACGAGCGCTTCACGCAGCGCTGCAAAATCTTCAGGGAAGCTGCGCAACCCAGCGGCGTCCTCAGCTTTACCCCGTTCCAGGACGGACTGAGATATTACGAAAAATTCTGCCTACCAGGTACGTAAATAGGGTAGTATGGGGTAAATCCGGCCATGGAAAAATCCGGCCACCTCAGTTTCAGGGCTGCATATCTCCAGAATCCAATGGACCGATTGAGACAAAGATGATATCAATCGCTTCCTTTCCTTGAACACTCCTCTTTCAAATGAGCTTTTTTGGTTCCTCATTTGACCATTGACAAAAAACAGCAAGTTCAAAGGAGCGTTGGTGGCCGGGTTTACCCCATGGGCGTTACCCAACAGTACCGTACCTACGTATTGTATTGTCAATGTCGAAATGCACTACAAGTACAGGTACCACTGCAATGATTGACTGATCTGTTGTGTTTTTTTCTTCAGAAAGCGCACCTTTATCCTGTGGCGAGAAGCCATTCTACCGGGAGCACCAATCCATACTGGTCGGTTTTGCACGAAACGTCACCATCGAACCGTCTTTGAGCGACTGCGTCGCAAAATGCCTTAACGCAGGCGACAGCTGCAAGGTATGCAGTGCAATGTATACAGTTAACCCCCTCCATACTCTCAGATTGCCGCCTGGCCGCATACACCCCTTGCGTCCACCCTGCGGCCGTGGCCGCCCATAGCCGAGGGGTAGCTGCGGCCAGAAAACAGTGGTTATGGTCATAGCCGGGGTGGCCGCAAGGGGTGTATGCGGCCAGGCGTCCATCTGTGATTATGGAGGGGGTTAAGAGGAAGGCGGAGTGAACGCCTATTAGCTACTTGCGCTAAGAATTGTGGGTGGTCGCGACCGCGAGCTTTTGACATCGGTGCTGATTGCGTAAACGTGATCAAAAACGCACTGAAAAAATCATACGTTAGGGGTCAGCTCGCGACTGCCCATAACGCTTCAGCGCACGTAGCGAATATGACATAAAAAACAAATGGTACAAAAGAGCGAAACTGTGTCCGAGGTGAAAAAACTCTTTCGTTTTCATCTCCCTGGGTGGCACTACAAAGAGTTTTTTGATCGTCGTCTCCGTTTCGCCCTTAACATCAATTACACCTAATTTACATCAACTAGGTTACGGTACGTAATTAGCATAAATTATTCTGAAAGTTTGCGTTTTTTTGTAGTCGGCTATGTATTTCTACGAGGAAGGAGAGTGCATTGTCAACTCTGAATCCGCGCTGACGCAAGGCGAATTTTTCGTCGAGGAGGAAATCGACAAAGTGATCTACTTTGAGAATGGCTGTTTCTTGGACACACAAATTCGACGTAAGTATGTATGTACCATGGAGCTATGCACCGGTAAATACGGTATACGCATAGCCCGCCATAATCGATTGGCAAAACATTATAAATGCCCAATGCTTGCCCCCATGCGTATAGCCCCCTATGTGCTGTAGAGTACCTAAAACTACCAATATACTCTCATAAGCTACAGTAAGCTACATAGTAAGCTACAGTAAGCTACATAGTCAACTATACCCATAGCGTTTCCCACATGAAGGTGAGATACTTATAAACAAGCCTGCTGGGGGTGTATTGTACCAAAATAACCCATTACTTACCTCGAAGCATGGACCACGCCATAGCTTACGTTTGCGCATGTACACGTTATTTCCGAAGTGAATGGGCCGTGCGAAATGTAACTTTATGACGTGCAGAAGAATATTGTCTTAGTGCCCCATCCTTTTATTCGAGCTACTGTAATGCCGCGTTTATAACCCCCCTCGAATATAACCCCCCTCGTATATAACCCCCCTAATCGGTCACTAAGCTCATTTGCCCTCGTTTATAACCCCCTATCACAAACCGCAAACGACAGCAAAAATCAATGCTTTTTGCATAGAAAACGTGAAGAAAACACTGTTTTACTGCGATTTGCTGCAAAAACAGTGCATCTGACAGCTTTCCCTACACTTTCTACCCGACGAACAAAATTATGTCTCCTTGAAAAGGTTACTTTTTGGCAATTTATGAGATGTTATGCGTCAGTTTTCACCAGGTATCAGGTTATTGCCTCAGAAAACGCCCCAAATAAGGTCAAAAATGAGCTCAGGAGGTCAAAAAACCCCGTATCGGGCGCTGTTGGAAAAAGCCCTCGAATATAACCCCCCCTCTTGTATAACCCCCCCTCGTATATAGCCCCCCCTAATCGGCCACTAACGTTTTATTAACCCCCGGGGGTTATAAACGCGGCATTACAGTATTAGTATTCGACGTGCAGAAGAATATTGTCTTAGTGCCCCATCCTTTTATTCGAGCTATTAGTATTCGAACACCGACCATGGTTGTTACGTAGTAAAACGTTCGTCATGCATGCCTCATGCGTCAATATGCCAATACCAAAATAAGGGGATAAAAACCCGCCGAAAAACTCCGCGATTTGGCAAAGTGTCCTTTTTCGTCATCTATGCACTGTACTTACAGTTCACAAACATTAACTGTACGGTACTGACAGTAACATGTTACGGGGGAGTTAAGATTTTTGGGTGACAAATGGCGGGTCAAGGTTAGTGGGTCTCTTGCGGTTAACGACATCACCCGATCTGGAAACGATGATTCAATCGACAAGTTGCAAATAGACGCTTGATGCAAAAGAATCAGTGTGATTGCGTCACTGACAATCGTATACTAAAATTCGAAACATTGGACAAGCACTGAAAAGTTGCAAATTAATTTTTTATTTTGTTGCAAATTTGGCTCGCATTGTTGTTGAATACAAAAAGTAGCGCACTACTGTACAATCCAGGTATGTTTTCGGTAGGGGGTTTCCCGGGTACCCGACCCTAGCTCCAGTAAAATCCGGTATTTTTTATGCGATCCGGCTCCGGTAAAATAATGTTGGTTCCGGCGCACTGTATGACGCGTTACGTCTGTGGTACCAGAAAAATTGGTTCCGTGACACCCCTACGTAGCATGCATCTGATTTTTCAGGCCAGAAAGGAGCTTTCATCTCCATTCCCCGGGATTTGCTGGTTCCACCTAGTGGTACGCCAGGTCCCGACGCCCTTATAGACGCTTTCCTCAAAGGCGAGCAGGAATTAGAAGAAGTCGAACACAACAACCACCTCGCCGCAGCAGCGCCCACAACCACTGAGCCACCGCCGCCGCCTCCTCCAGTCACGGAAAGTCCCGTATTTGAACAATCGAGGAGTCATCAGCATCAGCGCAGCCTTCATCCTCATTCAGCCTCTTCAGGGTCGTCACAGACATCTGTGAGAAGAAGGGAACCAAAGGAAAGTCAGCCTCAGGGTGCACAAGGTCTTGGGCCTTGGAGCCAGTGGTCGTTTTGCGATTTACCCCACGGCAGGCGAGTAAGGAGGAGGAAATGCCTGGATGTCTCGAAAACTTGCAGAGGACACACGATCGAAAGCCAGTGGTGCTCGGATTTGCGTAAGTTTGATTCTTTTTACCTTACACGCATACTAGGTACGTAACGTACTATGCATATCCGCTTAGCCGGGAAAAAAATTTTGATCCTTATATTGGCAAAATATAAGGATTGAATTTTTTCGAGATTTTGAAAATAAGGATTGAAAAAAACTGAATATAAGGATTGAATTTTCGATCCTTATATTTTTGGTGGTATCCTTAATTTTCAGTCCTTATTTTCATTTTTCGTATTTTCAAAATAAGGAAGAGATGGGCTCAAAAAAACTCGAAAAGGGCTCTAAAAGACAAAAAAGGGCTCAAAAAAACCTAACAAAAATTTCGATCCTTATTTCACCAAAAAAAATTTTCAATCCTCAAAATTCGATCCTTATAATGACCCAAATATAAGGATAGTTTTTAAAAATATAAGGATCGAAATGAATCTGGAAAATGAAAATAAGGATCGAAATTTTTCGAATATAAGGATCAGACTTGCCTGGTTGATATTGTGTCTTTTTCCCGGCTAAGCGGATATGTAGGTAACTGTACGTTGACCAACCAGCGATCACGCAACGATCAATCAGCGATTAGGCAAGCCTAAGCCTAAGGCGAAGGCTAAGCCTAAGCCGAAGTCCAAGTCCAAGTCCAAGTCCAAGTCCAAGTCCAAGTCAAAGCCTAAGCCTAAGCCTCAGCCTAAGCCTAAGCCTAAGCCTAAGCCTAAGCCTAAGCCTAAGCCTAAGCCTAAGCCTAAGCCTAAGCCTAAGCCTAAGCCTAAACCTAAGCCTAAGCCTAAGCCTAAGCCTAAGCCTAAGCCTAAAAGTGACTTGGGTGTGTATTGCTTTCAGCAGACCCTGAAAGAGCCGTCGCCCCAACGACCACGATAGGGCCGTGGACTCCTCGACCTCTCATTACGCGACCGCCTCCGCAAAATATAATTCCCGATCTAACGGGAAGAAATCTGCTACCGGGAACTGCCTGGGGAAGATGGAGCAGGGAATGCTTCAATTTCGCTTTTGAACAACCCTGTAGTCGCGGGCAGAGATTGGGCTATCAAAACAGACAGTGCACAGGCTTTCCATTCCAGTGTCAAGGCCCCTACTTCAGATATTGCTTCAACGCTTGCTAGAAGAAGATTCAGAGCTGCTTGTGCTCTCTGGCTGATATTTTGCAAAGGATAATGATTGACTTGACATTAGTGGGGTTGGACTTGGCTGTGTATACATGGATGAAAATGGCTTGTTCAGTTGAAATTGTTGATTTATTGTTTGATTCTATTGCTATTGTACGGTTCTCTTTGATTGAAGTACAAATTGGATATTGAATTGATTGTCGGAACAGAACGGTAGATGATATGGCAACAAGTAAAATGCCCAAATGGGCGGGATGGGAAAATGGGACACTATAATCTCGCTCGAGTTTTATTACTGATTGGTATTTTTGTTTATTCAAATATTTGAAATACCACGTAACCATAATGACGCTAGAAAACGCATGAACACCTGTAACGCGCGGAACGCTTCCACAACGCCGAAATAACGTAGAGGTCGGGCGTATTGGAAGCGTGTCATTTGTTTTAGGAATACATGGCAAAGCCAAAGAAGAAATGTTTTGTTTTGTTTCTTTACACGATTTACGATTTACGTACATAATACTGGACCGTACGTACATTGTACATCCCTGGATGCTGGATGCCTGGATAACCTAAAAGTAGAATAGTGGGCGGACAATAAAAGTCGAGGATGTTGCGTCATAATTATTCCAGGAGATAGGTAAGTAAACAAGTAAACAAGTTTATTTTATTGGTCAATTATTCATTCATTTCTGCACTTTCCTTCGTGTAAAGTTGGGAGTTTTTTTCACAGGTGAAAAGCAGCAAATCAATTCAAACTTGATTCATCGGCCAGTACGTTTCGTACGTTCAGCAGCTGCTATTCGTGAAAATGGGCGCTTGGTACCGAGGCAAGACATGTCGTCTGATTCTCATGCTCTGCTTGACGTTCGGCTATTTTTTGGTCGAGGTCATCGTGGGTTATCTCACGAAATCCATGGCATTGGTGGCCGACTCTTTTCACATGCTGTCGGATGTGTTGGCCTTGATTGTGGCATTTTTCTGCATGAAAGTACGTACTACGTAGGTTAGGTTGGTGGTAGGTTGTAGTAGGGTACTGTGGGGTAAACCCGGACACGAGGGTGAACCCGGACACCGAACGTATCTCAACCATACGACCGATTGAGACAAGTATTCTACCAATCGATTCCTTGAACTCTCCTCTTTCAAATGAGTTATATTTGATTCATCATTTGCTGAAGCGGCAAGTTCAGAAAAGCTTAGGTGTCCGGGTTTACCCCACAGTACCCTACTAGTACTTGTTATTGGTGAACTATGAAATTGAACAGAACACAACTGCGGTATGAGTTGTGTTGTATTATAGATTTCAAAGCGTCGTCGATCCAAGAAAAACACGTTCGGTTGGGTTCGAGCTGAGGTGTTGGGTGCGTTAATCAACGCTGTATTTCTACTCGCCTTGTGCTTCTCCATATTTATTGAAGCTGTGAAACGTCTGCTCAAAGTATGTGCCTAATCATTGTACACAGTAATATTACGCATATATTATATTGTAGGGTATTATGGGGCTCCATATTTATTGAAGCTGTGAAACGTCTGCTCAAAGTATGTGCACCTGATCATTGTACACAGTAATATTACGCATATATTGTAGGGTATTATGGGGTAAACTTGGCCGGTTTTATTGGTGGGGTAAAACCCAGAATGGCCTTAACACATACCGCGACCTGGCAGTGGCGTCATTGTTGGCAACAAGTCGTTCTGAGCTGTTATCAGTTTGTTATGGGTGTTGTCGTCGACAAACCAACAACACCCGGAGATATTTTTCGTGTTGTCAGCAATGACGCCAGGTCGCGGTATGTGTTAAGTAAAGCAGAAGTAGGTGGCCGGGTTTACCCTATTACCGGGGGTTTACCCCACAGTACCCTACCTGCCCTAATTGACCCCTTTTTCACCTACTATTCCCACACTACTTTACTATATAATTACGTCGGTATGCGTTGTGGAATCTTAAGATGCTGTGAAGTGAAATTTGACTTTTAGGGTGAAGAAGTGGAAAACCCAAAACTGATTTTGATTGTGGGTGCTATTGGACTGTTGGTGAACCTTCTAGGGATACTCATGTTTCATGGTAAGTGAACTTAACGCGCTCTACGTACGGTACATTTGGCAGTGCGGGTTAATTTGGGCCAACCGTTCTTTATCGTCGTTTAGCATATGTCAACGAAACTGAGAACCAGAGAAACTGTATGCAACTTTCATAGAAAAAGAACATTCAGTCAATATGATCATTTTTCACTACCTAGTTGCAGCTTATTGCACCTTCCCAACAAGAGCACAGACTGGAGTGGCCCAACTTACCCCTCACTACCGTGTATGAACACGTGCTGTACTGTACATGATTTTACTTTTTGGGATATGTGGACTTTTTTGGAGCTTACACGCATGCGTACGCAACCCAAATACACGTGCCACACAGTTTTGTTTGACAAATCCTATAAATTTGCGGTTATTTATTTATTACTATGGGGATATTTATTCTTTACTGACGAGCATTTAGCCATTGTGTCTGACAGCTTTATCGTGTTTACCTTGCTTGGTCAGATGTTGACAGACTAGCTCAGCAGGAAATTTGAAAAGCTGGAAATTTTCACGCTTGCATCAGTCATACGGTTATGTTGAGGGTCGTATGGGGGGGGGGGGGGGGGGGGGGGGCTTGTAGTGAAGGATGCAAGTCAAAGCCACTCTTTTCTACAGGTTTTGAGCAAGTTCTATAAGTGAATGAATGCAAGCTTTAGTAGCTTGTGAAATAATACGTGATAGTATGGGAATTTTTTTGTAGCATCAGGGGTGAATATAGATGTATTGTTATGTACTGTACATACGCTACAAGCTGGACATACATGTAGGCACGTATGTTCAGTACGAATGTGTAGTATGTGTGCACACACGTAACTGCAGGTAAAACGCGTTCTTAATAGTCCATTCACATAGGAGACATGCGCTGGGCGTACGCTCGACGTGCCCATGGCTCGACACGTGCAATGGCATGGACAGCCATGCATGCGCCGGGCGTACGTACGTCGAGTGAATAATTTTCTTCCTATGTGAATGAACCGTTAGTTTTAGGTCACGCGCGCATTCACGGTCACTCGCACGCACGTCCAGTGCCGATCAATTTGGGTGCGGAGGATGAGGACGAACACTATCAGCTGGTGGCCACTGAAGCCCACAGTATCTCCGTACTGCAGGTATGCATACAATGGAAGGTTTTGTACGGTTTCGGTAGTGGCCGCCTGTAGCTCAGTTGGTAGAGCGCTCGCATGGCAGGCGAGAGGCCCGGGTTCGAGTCCCACCTAGCGTCCGTACTGCAGGTACAATGCGGTCATACAAACAAAGGAAGGTTTTTTACGGTTTTGGTCGTGACCGCCTGTAGCTCAGTTGGTAGAGCGCTCGCTTGGCAGGCGAGAGGCCCGAGTTCGATTCCCACCTGGCGTAGTGAGGAAGTATGGACCTGCTACGTTGTCGCGATGGGGTTGGTCGATAATGACCCAACCCAAATAGCTCATTCGAAAGAGGAGCGTTCAAGGAATCGATTGATGCCATACTTGTCTCAATCGGTCCATTGTTCGCTGAGATATGCAGCCCTAAAACCTATAGGTGACCAGATTTTCCCATGGCCGGGTTTACCCCACAGTACCCTACTTCCCTATTCTTTCCAGGGAGCTAATGCGGAAGATGGAGGTAAGGACGAAGAAGCCACGCGACTCACGGACGCGGATTATCAGCAGTTTGAGAGAGCGCGACTGTCAGCGGATGGATCGAACGAGGCTGGGGGCGCCTTGGAGAACAGAAAGAGGGGGGAGAAGAACGGAGCGTCCCCAACCAATGGTGGCAAGGAGGTTGGAAAGAAGCAGAAGAATGCAGGTATATTCGCCTCTCTCGATAAGCCTTGTGCGTTTTTCTCAAGCTGCCCGTGGCTAAGATGCCCTAAAGCACGTGCTTTTGACCTAAAAAATGTGCCTCTGCGCACCTCTCAAAAACGTAAAAAATGTACCATGCATAGCCCCCTATGCATAACCTCATTTAGGACCTCTCAATTTTTGCATAGCCCCATTGCCCCATGCACCGGTAAATACGGAACGGTACATACTGTGTGTGTATGTTGCAGCAGGTGCTAGTCAGCTGAACATGCACGGCGTCTTCCTGCATGTGTTGGGCGACGCCTTAGGTTCTGTGATCGTAATACTGAACGCGATTGTCAACTGGCAGGTGGACAACGAGGCGCTGCATAAATATCTGGATCCCAGTCTCAGGTACTGTACTGTACTTACATGGCAGGGTATCAAGGGGCAAAGCCGGCCGGGGTTATTGGTTGGTGGGGTAAAGCCGTCCACCCTCGAAGAAAGAAAGAACAGCCTTCAGTACTAGGTGACCGGGTTTTAGCCCCATGGCCGGATTTACCCTACGTTACCCAATGTATGATACACGATTTGATTCTGCAAGTACGTACCTAGTTGTTGTTTGTTTCAGTATTGTGATGGTTCTGATCATTTCACTCACCACGGTGCCATTGCGTAAGTGTCGGAAAGATACTGTAGCAGTATTCCGATGTATGTGTAATTGTAATACCAATATCTGCTAGAAGTAGGGTACTGTGAGGTACACCCGGCCATGGGGTAAACCCGAACTTGCTGTTTCAGCAGTGATGAACCAAATAGCTGATATGAAAGAGGCGAGTTCAAGGAATCAATTGATATCATCCGAATTTTCCAATGGCCGGGTTTACCCCACAGTACTAGACACCTACACACTGCTAGAAGTACAATAGATGTATCTTTGCGTTTCTATTTGATATTTATCCGGTGTTGCAGTGAAAGAATCTGCTCTTATTCTACTGCAAACAGTTCCTACTCACATCAACGTACGGCAAATGAAGGAGAAACTACTGTCGTCGGTATGTATATGAAACACATGACATCGTTTCTGTAAAGGAGCGAGCTTGCGGTCACGCGCACTAACAACTGAACTAGAATACCGTATTTACCCATGCATAGCCCCCCTATGCATGCCCCATATTAGCAAAACATAAAAAATGCCCTATGCATAGCCCCCCCCCCCCCCCTATGCATAGCCCCATATGTACTGTACAGTACCTGAACCTACCTACATAAGCTGGTAATAAGCTACCCATAGGCACTCCCACACCAAGCTAAGATACCTATAAGCCTGCTTGGGGGTGTATTGTACTAGAATAACCCTGTTTTGACCTCAATTATGCCCTAAAACACGTGCTTTTGACCTAAAAAAATATGCCTCTGTGCACCTCTCAAAAACATAAAAAATGGCATGGGTAAATACGGTACATAGGTACAATACGTACCTGTATCCTATCCTGCGCTACGTTGCAGATAGACGGGGTGTTGGCGGTGCACGAGTTTCACGTGTGGCGTCTGGCGGGCAACAAGATCATCGCCACTGCGCACATCCGATGTCGCACTCTCACCGACTATATGAAGCTGGCGGAGAAGATCAAGCAGTTCTTTCACGACGAAGGCATCCACTCCACCACCATTCAACCAGAGTTTGTCGACGTACGTTACGAACTAATTCGTCGTCTCTGGGTGAACTCGTGACTTTGATGTTTCGACTGGTCGTGACGTTTATTGCTTGCTCATCGGTGCAGATGGAGGAGCGGGCGGCATCAAAGTCACGCGTTTCTGGCTCAGTCCACCTGAAACCTACAAGGCTGTTGTCATGATCATCTTCGATTTTTTTCAAATTTTGCACAGTAGTAGTACCCAGTGGGACTAGCAGACCTGCCAAATTTCAGCGCCCAGCTCCTTGTGGTTCCAGTGATATGACCCTTCAAAGTTGGGGTTTGGAGCCACTTCGAGCATAAACAAGCAATCTTCAAACTTAACTATCTCACCAACCAGCCAGAGGAATGGTGGCTTATGGGATATCATTTGAAAGCTCTTGATAAGATCTTTCAGATGGTCTGGCAAAATTTTTCCCTAGCAATAACCCTTTAGGAAGTACAGGTGTTTCAATACTTAATCCTTGATTATCTCAAAATTATCATCTCCGATTTTGATTTTGAGGTGATTTTTGGAAAGAACGCACCTGATTTACCCTATATGCAATTTTTTGTGCTGTTTTTTTGCCTATTAGCCTGAATATTTGCAAAACTGTGAAATTTTCTACCTCGCCGCGAGCCATAGAAATCTGCCAATGTTGGTAAAACTGGCCCTTGGTGAACTCATAATCCAGTTCTCAAGCCACTTTTTGATGGAATAGGATTTTTTGCTTTGTCTGTTCGTTTTTGCATTGTGTATTTCCCAGATGAGTTGGAAAAAGTGGAAAACTGTGATATAATCCTGCTGCAGTATCCAATATTGGTTGCACAGTAAAGGGTTATGATGATGTTTCCATGTGTTTTGATGGTATTTGTCAAAAAATCAGCCCAAAAATTGGTTGAACAATTCTAAAAAGTCGTTCCCCATTAAAAGATTACCTCAGAACTGAATTGTGACTGCATGAAGGGCCAGTTTTATCAACATTGGCAGATTTCTATGGCTCGCGGCGAGGTAAAAAATTTCACAGTTTCACAAATTTTCAGGCTAATAGGCAAAAAAACAGCACAAAAAATTGCATATAGGGTAAATCAGGTGCGTTCTTTCCAAAAATCACCTCAAAATCAAAATCGGAGATGATAATTTTGAGATAATCAAGGATTAAGTATTGAAACACCTGTACTTCCTAAAGGGTTATTGCTAGGGAAAAATTTTGCCAGACCATCTGAAAGATCTCATCAAGAGCTTTCAAATGATATCCCATAAGCCACCATTCCTCTGGCTGGTTGGTGAGATAGTCAAGTTTGAAGATTGCTTGTTTATGCTCGAAGTGGCTCCAAACCCCAACTTTGAAGGGTCATATCACTGGAACCACAAGGAGCTGGGCGCTGAAATTTGGCAGGTCTGCTAGTCCCACTGGGTACTACTACTGTGCAAAATTTGAAAAAAATCGAAGATGATCATGACAACAGCCTTGTAGGTTTCAGGTAGACTGACCCTTCTTCCACCCAGGCTTGAGTGTATTACGAAGTAATTCGTCGTCACTGGGTGAACTCGTGACTTTGATGTTTCGGCTGGTCTTGACGTAACAACACGTTACGTGGTGTTTCTTCCACCCAGGCTGTGGAGTGTATTACGAAGTAATTCGTCGTGCTCGTCTCTGGGTGAACTCGTGACTTTGATGTTTCGGCTGGCCTGTAACACGCGTTTCTTCCACCCAGGCAGTGGAGTGTATTACGAAGTAATTCGTCGTCTCTGAGTGAACTCGTGACTTTGATGTTTCGGCTGGTCGTGACGTACAGTAGTGGTGTCAACCTTTGAAAAGTACAGTAAAGGTACGGTACGGTAAAATTACCGTGCATACCAGACGGTAAAATTACCGCGCGGTACTTTACCGTCATCAAAATTTTTACCGCAGTACTTTCGGTCGAACATTGGCGGTAGACGGTAAAAATTTTACAATGTAATTTGAGCATATTTTGGGCTAAATTGAGCATTCTGAAGACATCAGAAAACACTCTAAATTTTCTTCGTGCCTAGATGATAGCTAAAATAACAATAAATGCTGCAAAAGTGACTAAAAACGTCGACTGAGATTATCAATGTCCTAAAAAAACAAACCAAAAATAGCGAATGTATGCCAGACATAGCGAAAATTTGTTCTGAAAATGGTCAACGATCAGCTGGATAATACTAAAATATGTGAAAATGGCCGCGGTAAAGAGTAAAGTACAGTAAAAAAGTACTTTTTTACCGTCAAAATTTTTGAGAGTAGATTCCTCTGAGTTGGCGGTAAAAAGTACTCTATTAAACTTTACCGTGGCCACCGGCGGTAAAAAGTACAGTACCTTTGGCGAAATTTGAGCCAGTACCGCGGTAGAAGGTAAGGCAAATTTACTTTTTGACACCACTAACGTACAGTATTGCTTGCTCTCACAGTCACGCGTTTCTTACCCAGTCACGTGTTGTGTATTACGAAGTAATTCGTCGTCTCTGGGTGAACTCGTGACTTTGATGTTTCTCAGTTTCATTTTGCAGATGGAGGAGCGGGAAGCGAGCGAGGACGGTGCGGAGACGGAGCCTTCTGCGGGGGGCGGCGACGCGGGTGCCGCGGACTGCGCGCTGCCCTGCCCGCAGTCGTCTCGCGACGGACGCGCGCGCCCCTGCGACCCCGCGGACACGCGCTGCTGCGCGCAGGCCGCCGACTCCCCGGTGCCCACCGTGCGCAGCCTCGCGAAACTGCAAACACTGGTGACCGGCACTGAGGCAAAGGAGCAGCAGACGGCCAAAACCCAATCGCCGCCTAGCGAGCCAGTCTCGGGAAGTTTTCAGGGTGGAAATAATGACAAGGCTGGCAATTTATCTTTGCCTGAGACAACGGCGACCACGAGATCGACTACGGTATCGATCGATACGACGACAACGTCGACGACGCTTCCGAAGGTTTAACCAACTCCGTAATGGCCTGGACCGCAGGGTCCGTGGGCCCTTCACGGTTATTGGTCAGATCAATAATTTTTTCTTTTTTCCGCTGGCGCATCCGTTCGGTTCCGGGTGGCCCGCGAACCCTGCGGTCCAGACCATGGCGGGGGATTGTGTGGGATTGTATGAATGAAGTGAGTTGTCGTGGCTGGTTAGCACTTGTTGTTAAATTAACGCATCCTGAAAAGCATCGGCTCAGAACTCAACTCAACCGGTTGAGCATTTTCTGTTCAATATTGTCAGTTTTGAAAAGTTGAGCTTTTGCGTTCGTTCAGCGCAGTTTAGCGTGACGATTAAGATATCGAGCTCAACTGAATTTCATTGACTTAGAGACGATGCTATTATTCAGGATGGGTTAAAAAGGGGGGATCTGGCGGGAGCTTTTGTATAGGGAGACAAGTTTCGAATTTCTTACATTTGAATCACCTGCTGTACTTATGCAAATTTCATCCTCTTTCAGCCGCATGTTTAGAAGTAGATTTTACCTCTGTGATGCAGGGAACCGCTCAGAAGCGCAAAAAAGTCAAAATATTGCATTGCAAAATCCCCTTTCTAACTGGTTCTTTCCATCCCAGAGACAAATCGGCTGCTAAACATGTGGTTGGATAGATAGAGGATGCAATTTTACATTGGTAGGTGCTTTCAAATTCAAAAAATTGAAACTTGCCTCCTTCATACTACTTTTTTTGCCAGATCCCCCTTTAAAAATTTGTAGCTCCGTCCTTTGAAGCTGTTGATTTACTCTTAGTGCAGATATAGGCGGTGAGGCAATATTGTTAAAAATTCTGCAGGTGTATGATAGCTACGTAAGTAATCGCATTGGCTACGCGTGCACGTTGAAAATAGTAATGTGACGTTATTCTGAAAGGCTTTACTTTGTTTTTACTGTTTTAGTTTTCTGCTTATTGTTGGCTTTGTTATTTTTTTCGGTCGGTACCTCTGTCATTTCACCTATTGATACATAATCAGATACCAAGAGTCCATGTGCCAAGGGAGTATTGCTGAGGACCTAATCTGTATACTAGCTGTCAGTGATGGATAGGTAAAAATGAGCGTAATGCTCCATGCTGGAATGTGATGCTGGCATTATTAGTTTTGCACGACGCCTTTATTTTATGGTACATCACAATATAACAGCATTGCATACTCATTTGAATTGAAAGCCAGTAAAAATAAATGACAATTACTAACCCGTAGTTGCGCTGAAATTTCTGGGTGTTCAAAATTTCAAGGGCAGGAGTCAGCTCACGACCATCCAGAAATTTCAGCGCAACCAGTGAATAAACAGAAAAAATGGGGCAACGTAAACAAAATGCAACCACCACTAGCGACTAGATGAAGTCTGTCCTTGACTTTGTTTCTCCATCTCATACTTATTCCAATTTTGATAGAATTCTGTAAAATCCACGTAAGCCGCAATCCTTCCATATTCGTCCAAGGGTAACTGTTTATTGTTGACAGCATTAGGGGGAGGGGAATCCCTGCTGACGTAACTATCGTTCGAGGCATCGGTGAATGATTGTGATGGCGACGTGCGATAGAGTTCGTTTGTGCTCCAACCAGCATGAGGCAGGGGATGGTTAAAGGGGGGATCTGGCAGGAAATTCTGTATGGGGAGGCAAATTTCAAATTTCCAACATTTGAAAGCACCTACCTGTGTAAAATTGCATCCTCTTTCGATCTAACCCCATGTTTAGGAGCCGATTTTGCCTCTGTGAGGCAGGGAACCAGTTAAAATGCGCGAAATAGGGCAAAATGATGCGATATCTCTTTCTTACTGGTTTCCTGCATCACAGAGTCAAAATCTGCCCCAAAACATGGGGTTAGATCGAAAGAGGATGCAATTTTACACAGGTAAGTGCTTTCAAATGTTAGAAATTCGAAACTTGCCTCCCCATACAAACTTTTCCGCCAGATCCCCCCTTTAAAATTGCGAATCAGTAGCGTCATATCTTCGCGTTGGCCGCAGGCGGTATTCGCGCCTTCGGTGACGGTCCTGTGTAGAAAGGCGTCGCTGTGATCGCGACTGATGCGGTCCAGCACGCTCTGCGCTACGGCGTTCAGGCTGGGCTGGTGCTGAAATTCACTGGCCACCAAACTGGCCAAGGCGCGGTTGGCTGCGGCGTCGGAATGGGAAAAGGCGTGGTCACACTATTATTACGGCTCATTCACATTATTACTCAACTGTATGTGTGTCTGTGTCACGTGTGACACTATGCTCGCATTCAGTCGGTCTTGCAGTTACAGCGTCCATCGATGGCTCATTCGAAAGCTCACCACGGCTCATTCACATAGGAGCGCTGTGTGTGTCGTGTGCTGTGTGACACTATGCATTAGCGCTTCGATTTTTTATCAGATCAGTCGAATCGCATCTGAATTCGATTGATCATCGATATTTTGTACTAAAAACGCGCACAAAAGCTACCTACCTGCCGCAAAATGCATATTAAAAACGAATAGCTGCAACAGGCTGAGTACGCTATGCACAGCACGTCATGATGATGGTTGGTTTGGTGCAGCCACGCCTTTTGTAACCCGTCGATTCTTCCAACGCAGCATAAACTCCACTGGACATTAGCATAAGAAATTGCGCCGTGCCACTAGCCGCCGGGCCCCACAGCGGAATGCCGCCGCTTAACTCCGGTTCCGCACTCACCGGCTCCGCCTTCGCGGCGCTCAGCACATCAAAGTCCTTGTAGCCACCCTTGCGCGGAAAATCGCCGATACAGCGGGTGGGGTGATGGAAGAGACGGATGCTGTCCTGACTCAGACCCAGGTGGGTCAACCGCAGCACTTCGTCCTCGTTGCAGATGTCGTGCGGAACGGTGAGAGAGACGACGCGTAGCTCGCCGGATGGTCCCGTTTTGCACAGCAGGGCGCGACAGGCACCTGTAAAAGAGTATAATCTAAGTAACAGATTGATAGGGGAAAGAAATTTACGTAAAACAACGATTATAGGTAGTATCCGTCAAAATATCTACTTGTTGCGCTATCGTGGGCAAATCTCAGCTTATGTCCATTGCTAAGCCTAAGCCTCTGTCTATTGCAAAGCGCAAGCCTATGCCCATCGCTAAGCCTCAGCCCATGTCCATTGCTAAGCCTAAGCCTATGTCCACTGCTAAATCCTACATGTCTCCATTGCTAAGCCTAAGCCTAAGCCTATGTCCACTGCTAATCCTACATGTGACCATTGCTAAGCCTAAGCCTATGTCCATAGCTAAGCCAAAGCCTAAGCCTATGTCCATAGCTAAGCCTAAGCCTATGTCCATAGCTAAGCCTAAGCCTATGTCCATTGCTAAGCCTAAGCCTAAGCCTATGTCCATGTCCATAGATAGCTAAGCCTAAGCCTATGTCCATGTCCATAGCTAAGCCTAAGTCTATGTCCTTAGCAAAGCCTAAGCCTATGTCCATTGCAAAGCCTAAGCCTAAGCCTATGTCCATTGCTAAGCCTAAGCCTATGTCCATTGCAAAGCCTAAGCCTATGTCCATTGTAAAGCCTAAGCCTATGTCCATTGCTAAGCCTAAGCCTAAGCCTATGTCCACTGCTAAATCCTATATGTGCCCATTGCTAAGCCTAAGCCTAAGCCGATGTCCATTGCAAAGCCTAAGCCTAAGCCTATGTCCATTGCTAAGCCTAAGCCTTATGTCCATTGCTATATCCTACATGTGTCCATTGCTAAGCCTAAGCCTATGACCATTGTAAAGCCTAAGCCTAAGTCTATGTCCACTGCTAAGCCTAAGTCAATAGCCTATGGCCATTACACCGGGTACCATGAGGTAAGCCCGGTCATGGGAAAATCCGGCTACCCAAGTTACAGGGCTGCATATCTCAGTAAACAATGGTCCGATTGTTGAGAAAATATTACATCAATCGATCCCTTCAACTCTCCTCTTTCAAATGAGCTATTTGGTTCATCGTTTGCAGAAACAGTCAAGTTCAAAGGAGCACAAGTGGCCGGATTTACCCCACAGTACCCTAACTACATACCTACACTTCCGACAAACAGCTTTCCCTCCTTGATCAGCGCAATTACACCCCCGGCTCCAGCAGCTATCTTTTCCGTAACCGACTCAATCTCTTTCACCACTTCCGGGTATTTCTCAGATGCCTCCGATATGCTCGTTCCCTAGACCAAAGCAAAAACATACAGTAAGGTACAGTACTGCCAAGAATCAATAAACAGACAAAGAAGGTATCTTCTATCATCTCTTTTGTTCAGGATTCCCTATTGATGATAGCACCTATTCGATAAGCTCGTTCTCTAGACCAACGTACCAAGAATCCATAGACAAAGGTATCTATCATCAACTCTGGGCGAAGGGTTCTCTCTCGCTATTGTTATCAAGAATTTATAAAAGACACAACCGATTGCATAGATACTTGAATATCGCTGAGCAAGGAAGTGCGATTTGCCAGCAAGTCGCCAATCGAATCAAAGTAACCCGCCTCCACTGCAGCAAACGCTTGACGCATACCCTCTTTCACCTAGAAACAGAGAGGAAAAACTTAGCCAACTTAGAAACTTGATGTTTCACCAATTCTACTCAATCTAGCAGGAAGGGAGGTGCAAGCGTGCCATGAACTAAAGAGTAAGGAATGCGTTAAGTCTCCGGGCTGACACCCGAGGCGCAAAAGGCATACGAATTTTTGCATGGGCACAGAATGGGGACGCCTTAGGGGTGGGGCTCGCCTACTTTCGCGAGATGCCCCGGGGTGGTCCTCTGCCCAGTTAACACACACCGCGACAAGGCGTCATTCTTGACAACAATTCGCTCAGCTGTTGTCCGTTTGTTGTGTTGACGAATAATATACGGGTGTTGTCGGTTTGTTGACGATGTGACAACAAACCACACATTTATTCGTCGTCAACAAACGGATAACAAACCGACAACAGCTCAGCGACTTGTCGTCAACGATGACGGCTTGTCGCGGTAAGTGTTAAATAATGCGCATGAGTTGCGTTATCAGGGGGCGTGACAACAAGATGTTATCCCTTTCCCCCGTTCCAGTCTTATGGACCAGTTGCGCTTAGAATTATTCGCCTTACTCGATAAGAGAACGTGCTTTCTCTACCTTCCCGCAGAATAGGGAACTATGAGGGAACTAGGGGTAAACCCGGCCACGGGGCAAACCTGGCCGCCTATCCTCCTTTGAACTCGCTGTTTCAGGAAGTAATTTGAACCAAATAGCTGATTTGAAAGAGGAGAGTTCAAGGAATCGATTGATACCATACTTGTCTCAATCGGTCCGTTGGTTGCTGAGATATGCAGCCCTAAAGCTTAGATGGCCAGATTTTCCCAGTGGCCGGGTTTACCCCATAATTCCCTATAACAACTCACCTGCTCATCTGTACATTTGCCTTCCAACTGACCAAACAGCAATTCTGCAGCCATTTTCTGCGCTGCGTATTCGGCTACCCGTTTGCCATTGTGTCCGTCGAAAACCCCGTACAGCTGCACACCAGACTCGTGGCTACACAAACATATGCGGGTAGCAAAGCACGTTGCGTCCCATATGGACGAGTTGCGGTAACGCGATTGGGTTGGTCGATAGCGACTCCGCGGTATTTAGTGAAAGTTTGGATCGGTGCCTGCGGGGTCGTCGACCTTGTTCAGTCATCTGGGAGCGGAAAAGAAGCAAGTGATAAGAAGAATTGACAACAAATGACGTCAACGACACCGCAGACACCGGTCGAAACTTCAGTACATTCCGCGGGGTCGCTATTGACCAACCCAAGCGCGTTACTGCAACTCGTAAGTACGGCGATAGCCAGGCTACATAAAGGGTTTTTTAGTTGAGCAAAAAGAGCCGGACCGCCGGCCGGCCGAAGGATTAGTGCGTTTTAGTTGAACCAAAATGGGCCGGCGGTCCGGACTTTTTCGTCCTAGCCCAAGACATCGGACGAAACGGACGAGCTTTTGTTTCCTCCCTCTTGAGTGGTCATAAAGAGGATTAGGGTCACCGTGGGGGAGCGGGAAGGAAAGAGAAAGGAGGGAGAAGATTGCAGGGATGTAAGAGAGCAGACAGGTGGCCCAAGGAAGGCGAAGGGCTTTGGCCAATTTGTGTTTTTTTTGTTTGGTCCGGACCACTTATGTTTTGGTCCATCCGGTCGGCCGCTAAAAACTCATCTAAAAAACCCTTAGGGGGAGGGGATTGGGCCAGGATGGGCCGTATCGTATCCACGAGTTGAGTTATCATAGAACGTGGCCCGCATTTTCTCCTCAGATTCGACCCCAACCCTTCCAGTCTTACAGCCAGCCGAAACATCAAAGTTACCAGTTCACCCAGGGACGACGAACTTTTTGCTTCAGTGTGTTAAGGGAGTAGGAGGCCTGCGTGAACTCTTAACTTTGTCTTTGTCGTTTCAGCTGGATGTAAAAGACTGGAAGGGCGATCTGAAATGAAAGAGTTGCGACCTAGCGAGGGCAGTTCACAATAACTCAACTCGTGGATACGTGTCGACCTGAAAATCTAGAGCCTCATGGCAAGAAAAAACATGGGATATCGGGACTTTTGGAACACCCAGTATGTAGGGTACTGTGGGGTAAACCCGGACACGGGGTAAACACGGACACAAGCTTTTTTGAACTTGCCGCTTCAGCAAATGATGAACATGGTAGCTCATTTGAAAGAGGTGAGTTCAAGGAATCGATTGGCAGAATACATACTTGTCTCAATCGGTCGTATGGTTGCTGAGATATACTAGGTGTCCGGTTTACCCCCGTGTCCGGGCTTACCCCACAGTACCCTACTCATACTCGATTCTAAGCGCTTCATCTTCAAACGCGTGTTCATTCGCCGGCTGCCCAGTGTGTCTGTAGGTGATATTGTTGGAGTAACCGACGCCAGAATTGCGACAAATGGGCAAATCATCCGTCCAACTATCCTCAGCGTAGGAATGCTGCAAAAAACAAGAGAAATGAACGCGTTTTGGTAATGAATGAAGTACGTACGCATGATACATGTACTTGGGGAGCTTCCTTACCACTTTTGAAGGCATATTTCTCGCTTTGAAATGGGATTATGCACGTAGAAACAATAAACGAGTGTAGCGTGGTATTTCAGAGTCTTCACAAGCCATATTTTCGGTTATTCTACTATCAAATTTGCGTGCTTTTTGGCTGAGATTCAACCTTTGACCTTTCCTTTGTCGTTAGCTTTTGCTTGCAGTACAGAAAGAAGAGGCAGGGTTGCCAGGTCTTGAGGAGCCAATAGTACTAGGCCGATGTAAATGGGTACTAAATCAATTTTGGGAGGTAAAATTTACGATTGCAGGCAATGGGGTGGCTCTAATAATCTAATTTTGCGTTAAAAATCAGGCTTTTTAACGTTTCTTTGCCATATTTTGTGCTTTTCGCTACTTTTTGAGGTTATTGTATTCAAAGATATTCGTCAATACCTCGCCGAAGGCGAGAAAATTTCTAAAAAAAATGCCCAAACATGCGTCAAAATTGGCCATTTTCCCATACTGAGCTGAAAATGTTCCCTTCCCCCAGCCTCCACCCGAATAGTACTAGAATAGTACTAAAAGTACTAGGCCAATTTTTGAGTACTAGACAAGTCAAAATAGTACCAAATCTAGTACTATAGTACTGACATTGGCAACTCTGAGAAGAGGTCCAATCATTTAGAAGTCTACGTCATTTCGATCAGCTGTAAAATTTACTACAAAATAAACAAAGGAAACAAACCGTGTCACAAATAGTCATGTACTCCCATTTCTGCACGAATTTCGGGAGTTCATGGTTGTGTAAAAATGAAATTTTGAAACGAAGAAAGAAGAAGAAATATTTCACGAACGGATTTTTGAAGCAGAAGAAGTAGCAGCAGAAAGCAGAAGAAGACAATTACAAGCAAGAAGAGAGGACATGGTTTGAGAAGAAACTATCAAGTGTAAAGCGTTTATGCATCGGATAACCTGAAAAGAACACGGTATGCAGTTGTGTGGTGCGTACGTACATGATAAGCCCTGATGTGCGTATTTCGCTTTATTACGAACTATTTTCTGCCCGTGTCCATATTGTTCTTTTTTATTGTTGTTTTTTGCAGGTGTGACGTCACATGTCGTGGAGAACGAATATTATGATCTGGTGTGGTCGCATGTAAGAAATCTCCTGCTTCATCTCATATTCCCATTTTTTCGCACAATAACCGTACCTCGGAGCTTGCAATCTGACACTGTTGTGTTCTGCATTCTTCTTTCTTCTTCCCTGCATTTTTGGAATTAACCTGTCGCCAATGGTGCTCGTACCGGGTGTCCAAGATAAATCGGGCGAAAATAACAACAGTAATCGAGCTTCGCTACAGTCAGATACTTCCAACAATAACACCCACCTTACTTCACCGGATGCCAAACAAATCATTACTGTGAAAACGGAACAGTCTTCGCCTGTTAAAGGGGTTGTGCGGCAAAAAGAGATGTCCGTTGTGAAAACGAGGACCGATTTTTTAAATTGCTTTTCGGCGAACCTGTGCAGTTTATGCTCAATCAATTCTATACCATTGCACAAGCTATTTTATGCCTCATTGTTCCAGTAGTATCAGTTAGAAAGTCGATATTTCAGGAAATCGTACTAAAAAGAAATTGGCTTTGTAACGGGTGTAATGTAATAATAACACTCCAAGGAGTGTTTTGAGTGTCGTGGCATGCGATTAGATTGATTCAGCTCAAAAAGAAAAGCTGCATCGGTTTGCAGAAAGGAAATTTAAAAATGTCGATCATTCCTTTGTCGCCTTCACTCCCAAAATCTTTTGCCGCACTACCCCTTTATCGTGGCTGCTGCTGCGTCATTTTGGACATCGCCTGGTAAAGGCTCTACGTCAGGCATAATCGACAATCTCTATCCCAACCAAAAACCTATGACGATGCATGGAGGTGCGACAATCAACACAACAACCAAAGAAGGCGAATACTCTCAAACTGCGAACAACAACAATGGTAACAACAGCAATGGACACACTACAACTACTGGTGGAGCCATGACTTCGTCTATTACATCATCTGCTCAAGAAAAGCAAGATCTCTTGCTGTCTGCTAATCATTTGAAGGTAAGAATATGCATGATTTTTTTGTGGTAGGTTATTGACGAGTTGCGCTAAGATTTTTGGGTGGTCGCGAAGTGGCCCCGCGGTATTTAGTGAAAGTATAGATTTTGTTCTCTTTTCTTCTCGCTTTTTCCCGCTCCCAGATGGCTGAATGACTTTGACACGTCCCCGTCGGCACATCTCTAAACATTCGCTAAATACCGCGGGGTCACCTCGCCACCACCCAAAAGTCTTAGCGCAAATGGTCACTATGTAGTCCGTCCAGCGATTATTTATCTCTATTACGTGTCTCCTCCCTAATATTGGACCGACTAGGTCGATAGTCTATTTCAACTCAAAGGCGCTTGCTTTACATGCGAATGGGTATTGGGTACGTCGGCTAATGTTTCAACCGTTTGCAAAAAAGCGCCAGATATTTGTGTCCCTTCATTCAAGTAGAGGGTATGTATATGATCTTTTCAAACGAAGGAAGTTTGCATTCTTTGAGAGCCTTCCCAAGTCATTTCACTCTGTTTCTCCCCTTGATAGTATTCAAGTGTATCCTTTCGCTAGGGGTGGGAAAGAGGATTTTTTACACTTGCGAAATTCAAAGCTAGGGGAAGATTTTCCTGAGTAAGCTCATCATTTTCAGGAAGTAGGAAGAGTTTTTCTGGGGGTGGAATTACCACCCCTCAACACTTCGCTTTTGTTTCGAGTAGTCTACTCTCGAAAAATTTCTTTCGCTTCTGAGAGTCGGGGTTGCTAGATATTCTGTTTACTCCCGTGAGGGGTGGGGCTACCTTACCTCTTCTGACTACTCTATGTGCATTGCATGTATGTAGGGTACTGTGGGGTAAACCCGGACACCTAAGCTTTTCTGAACTTGCCGCTTCAGCAAATGATGAGCATGGTAGCTCATATCAAAGAGGTGAGTTCAAGGAATCGATTGGTGGTAGAATACTTGTCTCAATCGGTCTTATGGTTGCTGAGATGTACTAGATATTCGGGTTTACCCCTGTGTCCGGGTTTACCCCACAGTACCCTACATACTTTTGGTGTTTTCTCGTAAAAAGCTGTTGCTTCACAGCCCATCCGTTTGGCCTATCCCTAGCCCACTTGAGCTTTCGCGTCCTGTCCTTGAGGTCAGTTAACAGGCTTCATATATCGACTGCCGTGAAATGTGGGAAAGACTAAGCGTACCAAGCGGTTGATGGTAGGTTTGCATTAGCAGAAATAGCGTCTGTCCTCTCGTTCCGTCTGTTTTTCTTCTTTCTGAGAGATGATGGACCGTTGTTTGTTATTAGCCACTGCATTGGCATTTTGTCTCCGCCCATACGGTGGGGTAGGGTGGGGTAATTCTGGACATATTTTTATCGAGGAATGATGTACATGCAGTACACTGCGCTGTTGTACCTACGTACACAGGTACGGTAGGCAGTACTAAGGTTCAGTTTAGGCATACATACTGGCCTGCTTGCACTGAATACTTGGAAAATCCTAACCCCTGCGTAATCCCATGTCCGCAAACCCCTTAAATTGCCTCCTAACGGGATTTGTTTTCCACCCCCACGACGGGCCGCACACACACCCCGATTCGGAAGGGGGTTAAAGCGTAATATACGTGTTGCTTCCCGATGAGTCGAAATTAGCCCAGGCCCCCTCGATCCGTCTTCGCTCCTCGTCCCACACCAAAACAACTCGCGTTGTCTTTGCTCCCGCAATGAACACGGTCCAATGTGTGCGGTGCAGGGTGCATGCTCACTTTAGCTTTGGTTAAAGATGCAAACAAATTTGTTCTGCTGCTGCTGCTGTCGTAAAGCTTCACCGACTAGCCTCAGCTCCCGTTGTTCGGCTGCAAGGGTAATTGGGGGTAAAACCGGACAGTTACACACCGGATACGAAAGCTGCTCTTAATTCAATTCAGTGGGACTATCACGAGACAGCTCTGCTGCCTAGCAGCCTGGCAAGCTGCCATGATCAAAAGGGGAAATTGTGTGACTGAGATCATCCGGGTGTGTAGTCGAATGGTTAAGGCGCTCGCCTGAAATGCGAGAGGTCCAGGGTTCGATTCCCACAGGCACATCTGGTAAATTTTTTCCTTCTCGACTTGGTTGGTACGGGGTTTCTTCCTGGATAAATAGTGTACTGAACTGAATAGTGCAAGATTCAGCGGTCTGGTCACACGCTAAACGGCGGAAAACTAGATAGCGGAATTCCCCCGCTCACCGTCCGGCTTTACCCCACGCTACCCTGCCTGTGCTTCGCTCCGGCTTTTTCTTTTCTCCGCCTCCGCTTCTGAAGAAAAAGCGCAGAAGCAAACGGACGTACGCCGTCGGGCGCCGCGCCCCACCCAGCCTGCAAACTGCAAAGCCAGTTCTGCATCTGCGAAACTGCTGCCCGATTATCGTATCGCGCAAGCTAGATTTTGCGTGGATTTGTGTGCACTAAGCCACGGACACGCATGGACTGCGCGGAATGGTAGCTAAGCTAAGGCGCCCAGCTTGCAAATTTAGCGCTGGATGGGCTAGCTAGCCTAGCTGCTCTTTCTTTCGCGCAGCAATGCAATCTGTGGCGTCTCAGAAAATTCCAAAGGCGCGCGCTTCTTCTCTGGCAAGCGGCCAAATTTGACTGACAGGCGACGCGTACACTTCTTCTAAATAGGAGTACACGAAGGTGGACAGAAATCCGCACTTGAAATCTAACAAGCCTTAGTCAGGTGCCAACTGCTATTCCAACAACCTTGAGGCTGAGGCTGGGCGCTTCTGTTTTACACTGGCCGCTTGCTGTTGGGTGTGCACAGCTGAGGAGTGTCTTCAGCGCTCGAGCTCGCACCCCCAAAACACAACTGCACACTGACGGAACATAACTCAACTGCTAAATTGCCTGAGCGGATCTTTACTACGCACGCACTACTCCAGTCTAAAGTTTGGCCATTGGACCTACACCAACAACTGCTGGAATCGTATCACATCCGAGGTGTGGGGGTTTGAAGGAGGAAGGCTCCAAACATCCTACGGAGTTTGCTACTTCTTTGACGCTTGCAGTTTAGTGCGTATACGTGCGCCTCCAAAGCTTCAAACCTACAATACATAGGAACAAGCTGTGCACTGCTCTTGTGCTTTCATTCGTTCACGGTTCACAACTTAGCTCTGGAATTAAGAACGCGATGTTCCCACTTTACAAGTTTCTGCCTGGGGCAACGTCGGCTGCGCAGTCAGAGATGGTAAGCAAAGAAAACTTTCTGGCCTACGTACGTTCGTAGAATAAATTTATATCGGTGCTGCCGTAGTATTATACCGGGAGGGATAAATCAAGGGATTCGTTGATAAGAGGGCATTAATCGGGTGTTAACGATGGTGGTAGGGAAAAATAATAATCTCTTTTTCTGTCCACATTTTACGGCAACAAGTCGAAAAGGGTCGAGTTTTTTTGCCGTCGAATTCTTTTGAGGTTCTCTGTATGTATGGAGGTTTATGGGTATTCAAGTGATATAGGTTGAGGAGATTTTTTGGGTTGTGGTAGCAATAACCCCACTGTCTTCGTTCTGTCCACGTCTTTTCGGTTCGTCAAATTCTTTGGAGGTTCTCGTTATTCTTGGATGTTTATGGGTTTTCTTTCAACTTCGAACGATGATTGAGGTAGGGGTTTTTGAAGTTTTGAGTAGTTGGGTCGGCCAACCAACGGGCGGCATGCCTTCTTTTTGCGCGTACTGAGGGAGAAGTCAATATGGTCCAACTCACCCTACCACGGTTCGTGTCGTGTGGCCGTCATGGTCGAAGAATGTTTTCATGTGGAGTTAGTTGTTCTTTTCTTCTGCAGCAGTTCTGGTAGAATTGGGCAAGAGAATGATTTGCCAGAAAAAAGGCGGGATTCATGTGACACCCTACCGCCAAGAGTTTGCACAGAAAGGAGGGGAAGATTGTGTATGGTGATCTGGCAGGCACGAGGGAAGGGCGAACAGAAACGGAGTCAAGGGAACAGTAGGGTAGGGTACTGTGGGGTAAAACCGGACATTGCAGGAGGAAAACTAGGCTGACACCAAGCTTTTTGCTAAACCAAACATACTGGTGTTTTGAGAGCAAAATACGGTATAGTTTGCAACAGCTGCAGCTGAGACCCTGATATCCTGGCAGGTGGAAACCTTTCGAATTTTTCCCACTCCCGATTTACCCCACAGTACCCTACTGGTATGGAAGAAGGGGGAAGAAAGAGAGGCCTTTGTCTCCTGCGTCTGTTTCTCGCGTCTTGACCTGGTTTCGGGGTTTCATCACATGTCGCGTGAGGCAGCTGTGATTTCCCTGCGTCTGTCTGGGCGCGGAGGGTACTGTGGGGTAAACCCGGACACGGGGTAAAGCAGGACACCAAAGCTTTTCTGAACTTGCCGCTTCAGCAAATGATGAACATGGTAGCTCATTTGAAAGAGGAGAGTTCAAGGAATTGATTGGTAGAATACTTCTCTCAATCGGTCGTATGGTTGCAGAGATATTCTAGGTGTCCGGGTTTACCCCCGTGTCCGGGTTTACCCCACAGCACCCTTCTTAATAGTGCGAGTGTGCGGTGACCCTCCTTCTGTTCATTTTCGGTCGAAAAAACAGCGCGGTTGATTGAGGTCTGGGACTTGGGCTAAGACTGCGTTCACACGGGAGGAAAATGCGATCCGCGTAGCCCATTGGTGTCCTTGCTTTTCACACCACGCCAAGCGTACGCCCAGCGCATGTCTCCAATGTGAATGAGCCTTTTTTGCTGAGAAGAGGAGGGTTTATGGCCATGTTTTCATATGTGCAAAAGACTGTCTCATCCTTCCCCGTGCCTTAGATTTGTTTCTCTTGTGCTCGCGCCAATTTCACCGTCTTGCCTTGTTTGTCATACCACGCGACTCACTCCTCAGAACGATTTGTGCGTCTGTGTGACGACTAGAGGAGTTAGGGCGGTCAGTCAGAACGGAAGACGGACCATCTTCCATCTTCGTTGCGTCTCCTTCCAAGTTCTAACTTCGTTCATCTTCGCAGAGTGTAATTTTTGGGACGCCTGCTGTCATTACTGCAGGTACGGTCGTGTGGCATTTAGTGATTTGTTTGTTTACGAACGTTGGACCACGTTTGACGAATGTAGTAAGCTCTGGGGGTAGCGACAACGATTTTGCTCAGAGCGCGGTAAAAGAAGAAAACGGTTCTGAGGACTACAGAGTGTGAGCGAGTTACGTACGGGCCATTGAAGGACATTCGCCGGTTGCGACTTTGTGGGCACAAGGAATGGTGCATATGCATGCATTGGATCTGCGGTGGACTTGACCTTCGACTTCGCCTTACTCCGCGTTTTCGTTTTCTCCGTTGCAATGCACTACCTGCTGAGTGCAGGCGAATGATATCTTCTACCTGAGTGCAACTTCTTCTTTGTACACACTCCGGCAACGTTTACTTCTTTGCGGTCTTTTGGAGGTTTGAGATAAGCCTACCAATAATTCGTGGAGTTTTTGGCTGCCTGATCCTGTAATTATTTGGTTACCCTTGACAGCTTTGACAGAAAATCGCTGCTCATTGGAAGATTTACGACGACGTTGCAAATAGTACCTCAACATTGGGCCTGATGGCTGCCTTGGTCAGCAATTTGGTAAGTACGTAAGTGTGCCTAAAAAACTGCCTATGGTAAATAAAATAGCCGTAATGAGCATACGGTCTTGGCTACGGTATGTTACATGCATCAAGCTGAGGTGTTGCAAATAATGAACAGCAAATAGATACGATTCATTTCTGTTTTTAACCCCAACCCTGGCTTCTCTTCTCTTTCCTTTTGGCTATTATGGATGTGCGCTGAGCTTTGGAGCTTCATTAGCTTGGTTTTATCTCCCAGCTACATAGCACGCAAAGGCAAGAAGGAGTCAGTGGAGAGACGCCTATCTTGCTGTATTTCCTGAGCAGAGAATTCTCTAATTAGACTCCCATATCAAACCGTGGGTCGGGTCGCGAGCTTTGTGAAGCGAGAGATTTTTAATCATGCCAGACGCAGCGGGTGGCAGCCTCACGGCCTTGGCAACTGTTCCCATTGCTTGACGACGACTTTCAATTTAGCTTGGGATTGGAACAAACATGCAGTACATACACAGGCGAAAGGACAGGCTTCAGCAAGGAAGAAGGAATTCCTGTTTGTGTTGCGAATGTGAAGAAAGTGCGATATAATAGCCTGGCTACGTATGTCCAAGATGGAAGTAAAACAGATCGTCTTGGTGCATATCCGCGGCCTATTTTCAGCCTGCTTTTCCTTCCTACCCGCTTCTTGATCTTGTGTGGTTGTTGCGGCTTTTGGGAATTATCGGACGAGGTTTGAGTGACACCCTCTGAGGGAGAATGCTGTGCATCGTTTTGAGCCAGCGTTGAAGACGTGAAGAAAAGAGAGGAGCACCCGTGCCTCTTGTTTTGGCTGACGGAAGGAAACGGCTTATCAACATTCCATTCTGAGACTGCTCCTCCCTTCTGCGACTCTTCCTGAGCTGCAATTTCATCGCCAACAACAGAGTGCATAAGAGTCAAAGGACGAGAGCGATTCTTGGCTTGCTTTGCTTGGTGCCTGCCATTTGGGTGACTGTCAGAGCCAGCTGTTCAGCTTAGTATTCTCATCTCTGTGAAAGGAAGAAGCGAAAGGAAGAAGAGACCCAAAAAGTCACTTTCCAGCTTCTTTCCTGCTACTTTTTTGCTTACCTCTGACTGCACTGCAGCTCTACTTCTGCTAGCAGTGACGTGATTGGAAAACGGGGAATTAGACCCGCTGTTGATGAGTGTTGCTTTTGAAACAAGGCGAGGCAGCCCAGCTAGCAGAAGACGCAAAAGCCGGAGGGAAGAGAGAGAGAGGAAGAAGCAGAAGCTCTCTGCGCCACTTGAAGCCACGGAGCGGCAACCCTTCTGGTGGTGTATTGGAAAGCTAGCCCGCATTTGAAAATCAGAGAAGCACACACGTACTGCAGCACAGTGCAGTGCACCTTGTGTTGAAGCTTCAGTAAAAAGCTGAGCTCTCCAACTTTCTAGCAGCGAGTGTCTGCCTCCAGCTTACTTGTCTTCTACGATTTTGAGGACGGGATTTGATGAATCTAATTCGATTGGTGGGGCATTTTCCGTAAAACACTGCGCAGAAGCACGAGGTTGTTGACGGAGGGAATCGATGGGCATCATCATTGTAGAACTTGTGTGCTGCTGAGAAATTTCGGCTTTGTCACTCATCAGAACGAGTGAGTGTGCATCATTTGGTGAAGTCTGCAGAGCTGCACAGTCACATTACTCATCTCCTGCACTCTTCATCCTCTTCGAAACTCGAGTTTTTGCTGTTCCAGAGTGTATTTGACCTGTGCCAGTGAGCTGGAAACTAGCTGCCTTGCTCTGACTCAGCTATGATTGTTACGCCTGTGCATCATCCACTGTTCAAGGTGAGCAAATGTGCAGGTCAAGCACGGAAGTAAATTCGTTTGGAGCTGGCCGCGTGACCTAGTGTACACATTCTGCCTGTGTGCTTGTGTAAATCAGTGTGTGTCGCATACTTATGGTGCTCGTGGTTAGATTTAAGGATGAGCTTTAGGGAATCCCGTGGCTTGTGTTGGGGCAGTGATTTTCGTTGAAGGGTTTTGGAAGCTATTGGTTGAAGTGTTGACAGTTGGAGGAAAGATAATCTCCTACCCTGGGCTATGGGCCGAATGCAGTATGTGTATTTGGGGTTGGGAAGTAGAGAGGAAGGAGCCTATTGGGATGGGAAGAATGGTGTTGCTGGGCTGCGTGAATAGTATTACATTGCATGGGGTGCAGTGGGGTAAATCGGGTATTGAGATGAATATCGACACCTCAGCTTTTCTGCTGTATACTGTAACTTGTGGCAATACAGCTCAGTACATACAGTTCACACACGCACACAGCTTTACCATCTCCATAATCTTAGATGACCACCTGGCCGCATACACCCGTTGCGGCCACCCCAGCTATGAATGGCCATGGCCACTATTTTCTGGCAGCAGCCACCCCACAGCTATGGGCAGCCATGGCTGCAGGGTGGCCGCAAGGGGTGTATGTGGCCAGGTGGCCATCTGAGATTATGGCGGGGGTTAATCCTGAGAAATACCATGCGTTGAAGCTTTGTTAAAGGGTGGTGCTCGGTTCACCCCAAAGCACCCTATGCGTAGTTGGATTGGAATAGGTGGCGACTGTTTGAGCTGAGGATTACCAAAGGAGGAGTGGGGGAGCTCGGCTGTCCCAATGTCTACATATATCTTGCATATGCGTATATGTAGGTAAGTATGTTGGTTGGTTGGTATGTACTGGTTGGTACTCTCGTTTGCTTATCTATCCATCGCGCTTTCTCTATCTCGTGAACATTCCACAGTGTCATTGAGCGCTGCATTGGAATAGCTAGCTGCTATTAGTTTCGAGCAATCATTCTGAGGAGAGAACTGAGATAGATTTTATTGGGCAATTTCGTATCCTTCGTCGTATGATCAGCACATCAGGGTGCTGTACATTGAACCACTAACTGGGGCAGTGCCAAAATTATGGAAGTTATGCCATCTTCTTCATTGTGGGTAAGTGGTCAGATTATTGTGTCACCTGGTGGCTCAAGTTATGTACCTATGTTCGCAAGTGCAGTAGTTTTTTACATGATTATTTTCAAGCGATAATTATCTATGGTAGCATCTGCCTTTTAGCCCTGATTCCTTCATGATGTACATACCCTTTAACGTGTAGAAGATGTGCTGAAAAACTCGGCGACAGGCAAGTATTGATTTCTATGTAAAGAGATGCTTCACAGTCAGTCAGTCTGTGTCTCTGAAAAGCTTAGAAGCTTGCTTCTCTCTTCTCCTCTACTGAGTGAAAAGAGTTTTTGCACAGAGCTGTTGGATGGAATGTGAAAAGGGTTTTGTCTTTGCTCCCTTGCCACAAAATTGAATCAGTATGTACGTACGTAACGACGCTACATGTTTTGCTTGAGTCAGAGGAAGCGTTAGCGTGTGTGTACGTATGCATGCACATCAGGATGTGTTGAAGGGTACTGTAGGGCAAACACGGACACGGGGTAAACTCACCTAAGCTTTTCTGAACTTGCCGCTTCAGCAAATGATGAACATGATAGCTCGTTTGAAAGAGGAGAGTTCGAGGAATCGATTGGTAGAATACTTGTCTCAATCGGTCGTATGGTTGCTGAGATACAAGGTGTCCGGGTTTACCCCACAGTACCCTATTTAGAAGGGAAGAGGAGGCGAAGCTTTAAGAAGGAGTGCGGAGGGAAATTTGAGGGTGCTGGTTGCTGCCTGAACATTATTCTGTAGTTGACGCGCTACATTCATCATGCGCTTATGTGCTTTTCTTGAAGCTGTGCCGTTATACCGGAAATCTGCTCATGCGTTGTTGTGTGTAGTAGCTTTAAGCTTGGCTTGCGTATGGATGGATATGGAAATAGTGCTGCTTGACTGCTCCTAAGTTGAAGCCGTAAAGCATTCAGAAAAGAAGCCGTTGCCTGATCAGAGTTGGCACATAAGCACGATCAGTGAGCTGAGGGCTTCAAATGGGCTTTCTTAATGCGCTGTTTTAACGGGATAGGAATGGATTCTAGCAGAGCTCTGCGATAACGGTAAAAATTCGTGTGTATGTTTACGTACTTTGCTGATTGTACCTTGGTTTTGGGACCGTACTTATTTACTTTGAGGAGTCTGCAACTGTGATAAACAACTTTATCATGCTTTTAACGGTCTACCGGGTTTATCTCACGCTTTTTATTCTATGGATTTGCCATTAAGAGTGACTATGGAAGAGAAACTAGCCAGATTGAGGTACTGTACCTCATTTAGCGAGAAGATAGAGCTTGATAATTACGGCCTATTTTGGTTGATTCATTCATCCAGCTATTCCTTGGGTCTGAGCTGAGCTAATCAATGGTATTGTTAGCCAGAGAAGATTGAAGTTCCGCCTCAGTTTGTTTGTGGTCCCAAGCTTTCTGTTCGAAACTTTCGACTCCATTGGGGTTCTGCGGGGCAAAACTGGATGATGGAAAATATTCAACACTTTACAGCTTCCCCTTGGCTTTTGTCTCGCTTATCATAGTCGTGACCAAAACTGTTGATATGCAGTTGTACCAAGAATTCATAAAAAAGCCGTCCAGGCCCAGTTTTCATGCGCGAAACACCTTCCATAAGGATACTTTGTTGTTTAATTCAGAACAGCGCGATACATCCGTTTTCCCATTGTCCGGTCTTACCCCGCAATACCCAATTTATTCGGGAATCTTTCCGCAGGCCGCAGGGTAGTACTTTGTTTTCCGCCCTTCTGAAGTCTGGGACTTTTTCCGCCTGTATGGTTTCTGGCGAGTATAGTTTCGTGCAGTTGGTTAACCCCCTCCTTTATTTCGCAGGTCGCCGCGACCAAAATGCGACAAAATGACAAAGTGTCCAGAACGCCATCGGAGGTTACTGGTAATGCGACCAAAATGCGATCGCCATGCGATGCTATTGCGATCGCATCTTGGTCGCCCTAGGTTGCATTTTGGTTGCGGCGACCATCGAAATAGAGGAGGGGTTAAGCAAGCCGACCAGTGATCATGGATCATGTGGCAATGTGTGTGTATTCGACCGGCAGAAGTCGGTAGCGTTTGTCTTCTGGCCGTACTTTTGCCTGGAAGGAAGCCTCTTAATATTGAGCGTTTGCGAGGCAGCGGGGAATTGTGGTCCGTATAGGGTAGCGTGGGGTAAAGTCGGACAGACGAAGTTTACCCACGCTTTCTTGGCCAAAACGGTCCATGCATTGCCACTCTCAGGTACAGTTTGGAATAAAGCGTGATGTCCGAATTTAACCCTTGCCCCGGTAGACTGCCCTATACCCCCGTGGCCGAATTTAGCCCGCTCTACCACAAGTTTGCCCGGAGGAGAAGCCTTTAACGGGCTGCGGGCGGTATTTTGACAAATGCCCTTAGCTGGTTCGCATGACGGCAAACTGAAACTGGGCCCGGAAATAAATCATGCGGTTGCTTATGAAGCAAAGAATTTCCTTGCTACTTCCACCTACGTACTACCATACGTGTGTAGTGAGTGATGTACGTACGTTCGTACAACTTGATAGCGCACAACTTTAATTTTGTCGTGACGAACTGCGTGGTTCGTTTTGGTGAAGCTAATTTTGGCTTTCTACGAATCCACAGGTGTCTTGGAAACTAGAAGCTACTGTATGGCAAGCTAAATAAGAAGCAATTTGCTTGCGTAGTCGTCGGTCAATCACGGAATTTTCTGAAGTGAGGCATTTCTTTCAATCCAGCTTCTCGTAACTTTATTTTGTCGTCACTTGTGCGTGCATAGATAGCTAAGAGAGGCTTCGTCCGTCATTGAGTCAAAATCTTGTTACGCACTGTCTATCTACCCACTTTCTTTTCCGTGCTGCAATATGCTCCTTTTTCATCCGTCATGTAGGCTAGATGGTGCTTTCATGAGTTTGTCAGACGGGCTTTTTGGCTAATAAAGTAGGAGCCTAGGGGTACAATATAGGCCTACGCATACATACAGCGACCAACTAGAACAGAGTCCGTATGGCATGACGCGGGTGGTTGGTTGAGTTTTCTGAGAATGAGACACAAGGAGGAGAGGAGAAATTCAGAAAGAGGAGGTTTTTTGCCTCTTGTATCGCGTGCTATAGCATATAGCTGGATCTAATTTGGGATTCGAGATTCCGTGGTAAGCAAGCGAAGCTATAATACAGTATGGCATGGCATGCGCTGTTGCTCTGACAGGGTACTGTGGGGTAAAACTGGGCAAAGGGGAGTCGGAAGCCTTAGATATGACCTAATCAGGATAACCGGCTAGCTGTCATGATCAAAAGGGGAAATGTGTGACTGATTTCATCCGGGTGTGTAGTCAAATGGTTAAGGCGCTCTCCTTGAACGCGAGAGGTCCAGGGTTCGATTCCCTGGCACGTCTGGCAAATTTTCCTTCTCGACTAATCAGCTTCTATTACTATCCGGGTCAATAGGCGATCCAGTTTAGTTATGTTGAGCTCAAATTCATCACTAGGTGACTTGGCTGCTAGATGAAGCTTGTCCGTTATCTTTTCGGCTTCTGTTCATCTATGGCCCGGCTTACCACGCCGTACCCTACGAAAAGAAAATGAAGTGGAATAAGGGAGAGAATCTAAGCGAGTAGAAGGTCGTCTGTTTCGTTCTTCGCCTACTTGTGTATTCCAGTCTTGTCCCAACCCCGAGCCAAATTGATAAGCAGAATTCGAATTGAAATAAAAGCAGACTTCCTTCCGTTCCTCTAACACGTCTTTGCTTCAAACGTGGACCGGACCCTAAATAATCTTTCCCAACCTATCATACAATATAGGCTACTGTACTGTACGCTACCGTACCTCCATACTGTTCAGTACCTACGTATACCTGTGATGCTCTACGATTCTCAAGCCGCATTCACATTGACCGCCGATTTGGTGGCTGCCGAGGTTTAGGCGAAATTTTGAAACGGTCTTTCCGAGAAGTTTTGACGATTTTTTTGGTGAAAATTGAAAGCGGGAAACCGCCAATCTTAGCTGACAAGTTGCACAAAATGCGGCCTAATTCGGCGGTACAGTGGCAGCATCAGACACAGGCAATCTAATCACCTACCGAGCTCTCACTTGGTCTTGTGTGTTGAAGCATCGGAGCCTCGGCTCATTCCGCGTTCACCAGACGTCCGTAAATCCGTACGTACGTCTGTCCGTCCGTCAATCCGTACGTACGTCTGTCCGTCCGTCAATCCGTATCCGGTTGACGTGGGTTTGGGTTGACGGACGGACGGACACGTTACGGATTCACGGACGAACGGACGGACGTACGAATTTACGGACGTTCTGGTGAACCCGGTATCAACCGTATAAATGGGTTGACGAACGGACGTACGGATTTACGGTCGTCTGGTGAACGAGGCATCAGGCTATGCTTTACCGCTCAAAGACAGGTACACGAGCTCGGTACGGGTGAATTGTCCCGTCTGCAATGCCTTCATTTCTCGAATGTGAATGCGGCTTCATGAAGACGAAGCTGTGGAACCTACAGCATCGGCACTGATGTTTCAGAACGTGCAGGCTTTGTACCAGTTGGGAGCTGCGGCGGCTGGCCAATACCCGGGCGCGAGTGCGGCTGCAACGGCTGCAGGCGCGGGAGCTGCTCCGACTGGACCCGGCGCGGCACTGCAGATGGCGACCATCTCCGCCGCCTCCCAACTCAATCCGCAGCACTGTCTCACGGCTGTCACGTCGTCTGGCCAGCTGAGTAAGTACTGTACATGCTTAACCCTCTCCGTTATCTCAGATGGCCGCCAGGACGCATACACCCTTTCCGGCCACCCTGCTGCCTTGGCCGCCCATAGTAGTGGGCTGCCCGGTCGCAAGCGGTTATTGTGGCAAGGTGGCCATATGAGATTGCGGACGGGGTTAACGTTAAGGTAGGTTAAGGTTAGGGTTAGGGTTAGGGGTTAACGTTAAGGTAGGTTAAGGTTAGGGTTAAGGTTATTGTTGTTAGGTAACTGCGTACGTACGTATGGCTATAGCGTAGTCCGAGGCCAGTAGTGTTCGTCGACTACCGTATTTAGCGGTGCATAGCATGGTCATAGCCCCATATGCACTGTAGAGTAGAGTACCTAAACCTACCTGTATAACCTGTTCATTGGCTACCCGTAGCCCATAGCCATAACCCTGTTTTGACCTCATGCCCTAAAACGTGTGCTTTTGACCTAAAAAATATGCCTCAGCGCACCTCTCAAAAACATAAAAAATGTCCCATGCATATCCCCCCTTGCTTAGCCCCATAGGACCTCTCAAGTTTTGCATAGCCCTCCTGGGGCTATACACCGGTGTATACGGTACCCTATTGCTTCCTGCGTGTCTGCGTTGCAGTGTCTCAGGTGGCGGGTTCTCAGGCGGCGGCGATGGCGGCGAGTGACGCGAACGCGGCGGCAGTGGCCACCTCCGCCCTCGTGCATCAACAGCAGGCAGCAGCCCAAGCCGCAGCCACAAACGGAACCATCGACGCCCTCACCGAAGTACGTGCACTGTGTATACGGTAGGGTACTGTGGGGTAAACCCGGACACGGGGTAAACCCGCACACCTCAGCTCCTTAGAACTTGCTGTTCCAGCAATCGATCAACCAAATAGCTCATTTGAAAGCTCAAGCCGCAGCCACCAACGGAACCACCATCGACGCCCTCGCCGAAGTATGTATTGTATTGTTACGTACTGCGTACGTATGGCAATAGCGTCCGAGGCCAGTAGTAGTGTACGTAAACCAGTTCTAGGTACATGTAAGGCGAGTTTAGCCAAAAGTCCCCGGACCGGTCCCTGGTGGGGTTGCCTAAGTCCGCAGCTGTGTCCGAGGGTAACGGGTTCGATTCCCGTTCGGTCCTATTTCTCTCCCCCCTTTTCGGGGCCCGGATATCGTCATACGGAACGCGGCACGTCACAGTATGTACGAAGGTTGTGTACGAAAGTCATGTATGTATTAGGGTAGCTTTGGGGGTAAATTCGATAACCATCGACGCCCTGACTAAAGTACGTTCACTGTACGAAAGTTGACTTTACCTCAGTCATGTACTTGTATAGTATGTAGGAAGGAAGGGTAGTGTGGGGCTAAATCCGAACAGTACGGAAATGCGGTCGAACCGTGCCCGGATCGTACTGGTAAGAGGCTTCCGGATGTACCCCCGCATTACCCTGTTGAGTTGGTGACCATCTTTGTGATGTGCAATGCATTTGCATACGGATTAAATGCGGGCGAAAATGGATGAGCTGAGTCGGCTGACCGACCGCCTTCCTATTCAAACTAACTACTCCCTCTTCTAATTTTCTACGTTGGGTACTGTGGGGTAAACCCAGCCAGACACGGGGTAAACCCGGACACCTAAGCTTTTCTGAACTTGCCGCTTTCAGCAAATGATGACCATGGTAGCTCATTTGAAAGAGGAGAGTTCGAGGAATCGATTGGTAGAATACTTGTCTCAATCGGTCGTATTGCTGCTGAGACATTCATACTGTGTCCGGAGTGACCCCCATGTCCGGGTTTACCCCACAGTACCCTGCATGTTACCCCCACGTTTAAAGCTTCGCATTGCTCTTTTCAGGACGGCCCCGTTTCGGCCGCGGCCGCATCCGAGGCCGCGGCGGCCGGCGCCCAGCTGGAGGCGCTCCAGATGCAGCAAGCGCTCGCGGCCCACCACGCGGCCGCACAGGCGCAGGCCCACGCGGCCGCGACGGCCCAGAACGGCCACCACGGCCTCATCGGGCCGCAACAACTGCACGCGGCCGCCGCGGCCACTGTAACTGCTGCGAGCAGCAGCTCCGGGGCCGTGTCATCCTCTGGGGTCTCCGAAGTCGGTGGGGCTGCAAGACAGGTGCCGACGGTGGTTAGTGGAGGGAGTGGGGGTGGGGGTGGATTGTTGGGGGCGGACGCGACCCCGAAGCGCCTCCACGTCTCGAATATCCCATTCCGATTCAGGGATCCGGATCTCAGAGAAATGTTCTCGGTATGTTGTGTGCCTGGGCTGTGGTGCGCTTCAGACGTTCTCCGAGTTTGCTCCGAGCGAGTTTGGAATGACTTCGTTTTGAACCGAAACGAACGTCAATTACTTTACTTGCACGTCTTCGAATTACAAACTCGGTTGTTCACACGCACGTTCCGACAAACGGAGCGAGTTCGGTGCGAACTCGGAGATTTTACATGTTGAAGCACAGTCTGGCTGGGCTGCGAATTCAATTCGGAGTTCACGTCTGAAGCTCACCTATGTGGGTGTACTGTGTACTGTACTGTACTATTGACCAGTTGCGCTGAAAGTTTCTGGGTGGTCGCGGTATGACGCCGCTGGCACCGAAAAATTGCACTGAAAATCAGTTGAAAACAGAGGTGTAAGCTGACGACCACCCAGAAATTTTCAGCGCAACCAGTGCATACCAAACGAACTGCAGCATACTGCGCGCGCACATACAGGGGCTGGGTGTCCAAACTAAATTTGCACAACTTTCAATTGACCATAACTCCCGTTTTAAGCTGCAGAGAAAGATGGGACAAGTTCAATTCAAGTGCTATAATATGGTATGTCTGCCGTTTCGCTATGACTTACCGTTTGCGAGTTAGAGCGATTCCCGCAAAACACCTCAAAAATGATTTTGGCCAAACTGAATGCACATCAATTTCCCTTTTTGGCTGCATTTTTCTTGCTTCAGCCAGAGATAATCTGTCATAAATATGAGTATTGTTCATTGATACCCTTTTATTGCCTCATATTGGATGATTTTCACCTTCTGGATGAATTTGTGCACTTTATTGTCCATTTTCACTCTCCCATGCTGAACTGTCACACTGCAATGCCACTCTTTCGGTTAGTTTTGATAATTTTGGTCAAAAAAGCTCTTCTAGGTGCAAAAATCCAATCTCCACTGGTGTGGTACATTGGGAGACATTGCTGGTCAATTATTTTCCTCTTTCACATTCGTACTACACGTTTTAGCCCAGTTATCAATCAATTAGCTGTGCAGTCTAGAAAGTCGCCAAAATCCAGTTTGGCCAAAATAATTTTTGAGGTGTTTTGCGGGAATCGCTCTAACTCGCGAACGGTGAGGCAGAGCGAAACGACAGACATACCATATTATAGCTCTTGAATTGAGCTTTCAGATGAGGTAGGTCCCATCTTTCTCTGCCGCTTAAAACGGGAGTTATGGTCAATTGAAAGTTGTGCAAATTTAGTTTGGACACCCTGTACATACGTACATACATGTCCCAGGTGTATTTTCTTTAGAAGTTTGGTCCGGTAGCTGATGTGGAGATCATATTCAACGAACGTGGCAGCAAGGTAAGTACCACACGTTGCGTTTGCTAATAAGCGTTTTGAACGTGTTTGCACTCAAGTACCAAAATACGCATTACGCAATACGATCGCGCAGCACAAAGGAGCAGCTAAATCTGTTTTGTGTCGCCTTTGGTTTGCACGTGTATGCGTACGTATGTTTAGTTTTTTCATGTCTCTTGCTTCTTAGTAAGACGCATGGAAGCGCATCAGTTCCTGTCTGCGGCACGTATGCATTTGTATGTGCTGCATGGATAGAGCTTTAAAAGCCAAAAAGCTCAGTGACGCGCAAAACTTGAAGGCTTGTTTTTCCTACCCAGTTTTGTGGGGGCAGCATGATGGAATTAGTCTAGTGGGTGTATCACGGGGCCTCCTCAGCTCATGGCTTGTGGCGTTACGTCTCGTGTCTTCTTTTGAGAGCTTTTCCATAGTTGTTTCGTTTCACTCAGAGAATGCGGAGATTTCCGAATTTGCGAAAGGTTTGTTTGCGTAAAATCGCAGAAAATTTACCCAGAAAACTGTGCAATTCACGTAAAAAAGTCTTCCGCGACTTCAGAAATCTCCGCATTCTCCCAGTGAATCGACTGTATGTTTGTGGTGCTTTGGATTTTCCATGCCTATGCTTTGACTACTGGCACTGCTTCCTAATGAATGTCGGGCTTAATTAAGGCTGTATTGATTCAAAGTAGGCGAGGCGAAACAAGGAGGAGCTACTAAACAGGGTAATGTGGGGTGAAGCCGGTCAAAAATGGGGGACAGTCGGACACCAAGCTTTTCTCGCTCTTTGCTGTGTACAGGTACACACAGGAGAAAACCAGTGTTAATTTTAATCAAAACCCCGAGTTAAAACCGCGATCTAGCTGTTGTATTCACAAAGCCATGAGACAAAAGCTGCTTGGTATGCGACTTACCCCTTCCCCATCCTACCTTACCCCATGCTACCCTTTTTATCCGTGGTTTTTCGGTCTGTTCTTCGGGTGCATCAAGGGAGAAAATAAGAGATTTGGTTTTGGAACAGCGACTTGTCTTTCCAGCCCTCTTCGCGTCTCATGGATTTGGCAATAGCCAGCAGCCTAGGCCCGCTAACTGCTCATTTGCCCACGATAAGCGAAGCTTGCGGCCCTTTAATGGCTGAGCTGGGGGCGTCCTTTTGGGATATGTTAGGCATTATCCTTATCGACATTCATTGGGACGATGGAAGCAGAAATAGGGTGCTGTGGGGTAAACCCGGGCTCCGGGTAAGCCCGGACACCTAAGCTTTTCTGAACTTGCCGCTTCAGCAAATGGTAACATGGTAGCTCATTTGAAAGAGGAGAGTTCAAGGAATTGGTATCTATAATACTTGTCTCAATCGGTCGTATGATTGCTGAGATATGCTTTTGTCCGATTTACCCCCGTGTCCGGGTTTACCCCACAGTACCCTACGAGGAGAGTCTAAAGCGCCACGCGTTCTTCGTGCATGGATTAAGAGGGAGATGCATGGTTAGCCAGCGTTTATGTTTTTGGGCATGGCGTGGGTCAGCTAAAGTGTGTTCATTCGTGCACAGTGGAAAATGTTGTTGATTCACATGATGTTCAGTTAGTAGCGCACAATGCGGTAGTGCAGTCGTCGGCATGGTTTATGTGAATGCAGGATTATTCTGCGAATTGTGTGTTGAATCGCATCGAAGGCAGAAAATTGCACCCATCATATTCTTGTGAAGCGGGGTAAAAACTAATTTTCTTGAGTCCAAGTGGACAGATAGCGCGCGCAATGCATGGGGAGAATAATATCCACGCAACAACCGCGGTTTGGTTTCTTTTTGTCACGGGTGTATGACCAGAACACACCAAACAAAGAACTGACACCCCACACGAGATATTTGCCTCTTGTCACTTCAATGAGGTTGGTCACGCGCGCGCAAATTGCGTGTCGTTTGTTAGTTTGGCACAAATTACGCAACTTTCCCTTTTCTAACTATTTCTAAGGCGGAAGTTTGTTTTCTTGCCCCAGTTGCAGGTTTTGCATGAGATCAGGTCAGTGCAAGCTGAGGGGTGTTTGTTGGTTTTTCACATTGATTATTCTGTACTTGGGGTGTCATCCCACGCAAGTAACTAACGGCTAACACGAGAATATTATGGAAGACAGTAGTGGGCAAAGGTTGAGAAACACAGCGGAGTTGGGTTGGCATGCTCAGATTAAGACAGATATTATTGGTGCGTGGTGCGTATGACATTTTCGTGCACGGAGTTTTTGAAATGATGCAACAATGAACTCATAGTAGTGCAGCAATATGCGATGTGGCATGTAAACCTCCTATATAGTAGGCATGCATTTCTCAGTAGCTGCATTTCGATTTGCTTGGTACGCATGCATCTCTTTGATCTGGCAAAGCAACAAAGTTACATCGTAATGAATTACTGCTCTTTGGGCTATAAACTACACTAAGGCTACTGTACCATCTATTGTATGTACGTCCGTACTAACTAACTAGGTACGGTACGTTTGCTTCGCAAAGTCTGTTTAGCAGCTCTATGCTATGCACGACTGCGCACAGGGTCAATGACACTGGCTTATTGTCTTGCCATTACTACTACTAACTACAACCGCAGAAGGCAGGCGTCGAGCTGACTGGGCTGACACGAGCAGACGAGGCAGTTGAATGAATGAGCGAGGAGGTACTTGCTTAACCCCTAGCGAGAATCGTGATGACTCAAACAATGGAAAATCGCTCATGGAAGAGTTTTGCGTTTAGATCGCAGGAAAATCTTCAAAGTCTCCGTTGACAAATGGTTGTGCAACCGTTGACCACCAACATGTAGCAGTTGCGCAACCCTTGACAACCGTTTCCTTGGTTGCGCAATTTTCATACGCTGGTTGTCAACGGTTGCACAACTGCTATGTGTTGCTTGAAGTCAACGGTTGCACAACTCCTCCGGATAAGTATGTTGGTTGTCAACGGTTGCGCAACCAGTTGTCAACGGAGACTTTGAAGATCGGGAGGAGTTAACCCCCTTCGTAATCCCAGGCGTCCGCCTGTCCGTAGCCACCCGGCAAACCCCGTCCGTAGATGGTGTTTGTTTCCACCCCGTCTACGGATGGGGTTTGCCGGGTGGCTACGGACAGGCGGACGCCTAGGATTACGAAGGGGGTTAACCCCCTTTTTCAACCAGTCAACAATCCATGGTTACCTGGTTGACTTCCGTCGAGATGATCATGATTTTCGCGAAGGGTTAAGTTAAAGCCTCCTGCCGTTCAAGCAGCAGCAAACAGCTGCACAGACTGAGCTGTGGTGGCCTGGGAATGGCTGCTACGTAGCTGAAATGAAAGCATACACAACTCGCATAGTTTTCAAGGAGGAACAGAATGCATTGCAGCTGCTTGTATGCGATCGATTTTACACGCCAATACTATCGCTCCCTACTGGCTACGTCTTCTTTGCGCTTCTGAATAATGCAGAAGAGGGCGACAGGGATCTTCTCCTCCGCTGTTTTGGATATATGGGTATGCACTGCATAGCTTGTACATTGTAGCCTAGTATGTACATCACTTCCTTGGTTTGTGGGTTTTTTTATGGTGGAAATGTCCTTATTATCTCAGAGGCATCATGCTCCCTCTTTGACCCATATAGAGTCACAGACATCCCTATTTTGGATATGGGTATATACATAGTTTGTAGTACTTACGTACGTCACATGGGTTTGTGGTTTTTTGCGGATGAATATTTAATTTTGATATTGCCAATCTAATAGGTTTCATGCCCCCTGTTTAACCCCATAGATGACATCCCGCTATCTTATAGGCCTATAAAAATGCTTTATGTCCATTAGGTTTGGAGGCTTCCAATGCTTTTTTCTCTAACGGAAAGTTTTTGGAATTTTGGACTTGGATTAGAAGCATGATGAATGGATGACGTTTCTTGCAACTTGACAGCATGCGAACTGCATATGTATGCGTTGCGTAACATTACGATATATGTTTGAAAAGCATGATAAGAGAATGCGACTGCTTTTGGAGCTGCATTGTGCGCTTTATATTGCTGTAGCATTCCTCATGTCTTATTGGTTCCTGCTAGTAATTTTGCGCACTACAAAGATTGTCTATGCAAATGCAATGCACACATAATGCTGCTGCTGCTGCTTTGTATTCGTTCTGCTATACTGCTTTGTTCTGTTCTTGATGATGGCAACAAGAGAAAGTTTACAGGCATGTTATTGTTTTACAGTACGTACACGTACGTACATATACGTATAAGCGAATGCTTCCGGGTATGTACACGTGTTTCTATGGTCGATTCACTGAGAGAATGAGGATTTTTGGAAGAAAAAAGTTTATTGGGTACTGTGGGGTAAATCTGGACACCTAGTATATCTCAGCAACCATACGACCGATTGAGACAAGTATTCTACCAATCAATTCCTTGACCTCTGCCCTTTCAAATGAGCTACCATGGTCATCATTTGCTGAAGCGGCAAGGTCAGAAAAGCTTAGGTGTCCGGGTTTACCCCGTGTCCGGGTTACCCCGTGTCCGGGTTTACCCCAATACTCTACACTATGCATTTCAGGCCAAAAAAAATCTTATCGCGACCTCACCCATTTCTCAGTGAACAGGCCATAGGTCTGGCGTGTCTGTCTGTAGTGCGTGTGTGTATGCGATGCGGCATCGTTGTTTGTTTGTTTGCTGCAGGGTTTTGGTTTTGTGACGATGCAGAATGCGGCTGATGCAGAGAGAGCACGCGGCGAATTGCACGGGTCCACAGTGGAGGGCAGGAAGATCGAGGTTTGTGCCGTTGCCTAGGGTAGTCTGGGGTAAAACCGGACGGTGGGAGAGATTTAGAATAAATTCGGACATCTTAACTTTCTCCATAATCTCAGATGGCCGCCTGGCCGCATACACCCCTTGCGGTCACCCTACCCTACGGCCGTGGTCGCCCATAGCCATGGGGTGGCTGCGGCCAGAAAAGAGTGGCCATGGCTATAGCCAGGGTGGCCGCAAGGGGTGTATACGGCCAGGCGGCCATCTGAGATTATGGAGGCGGTTAAGTTGAAGTTGGTCTCCGAAAAGAAAGGACAAGTTGCGTTGTCGCGATTGAAGTTGATCGCCTGAGGGTGGAAAAGAAGCTAGCACAAAATTACACAGAAATGTCAGTGGTTTTCAGGCCAAACAACGCTAAGGTTGAGAAGCTGAACGTCCGAATTTACCCCATTGTACCCTAATTATTTATCAGTTACCCGTCATGCTTTACGTACGAATGTTCAACACGTACTACTGTACTTTGGATGTTAGCCGCTACCACTACTTCTCTCTATCTGGTCGATAGCCCGCTTCATACTTCTACTTGTGCACCTCACTTTTCATGTATGAGATCAAATCAAAAGGCGGAAGTTTGAAGCGGGCTATCCCCTCCAATCCTGCATGTGGACACACGTACGTATTTCTTCATCTTTTTGTGGTCGAAAACACCAGCACTATTAAAGGCAAGGGGTCCCCTACACCGACTTTCGAATTTAAAGTTCAAACCAATTTTATCATAAACTACATTTTTAACCGAGTCTTTTGCAAAAAAACCGCTTTTCAAAATTCCTATCCGTTCACGAGTTGTAGGTGTGCAAATTTCAGTCAAGTTCAGTACTGAAGACGGATTTGGGAACCACTACGGTAGTTAACTACGTAGTTAACTACCGTAGTGGTTCCCGAGGACCGCTTCAATACTGAAATTTATCGATTTTTATCTTCGAATAACTCATGAACGGATAGGAATTTTGAAAAGCGGTTTTTTGCAAAAGACTCGTTTAAAAATGTAGTTTATGATAAAATTGGTTTGAACTTTAAATTCGAAAGTCGGTGTAGGGGACCCCTTGCCTTTAAATAAAATTTGGACCTACAGAATGTGTGTCCAGATGCAAAACTGCTTCCTTCACCTTGCCTAAGAGAACTCCTGATGTGTCTGTCTTATGCTGGCTTGACTGACGAGAACTGATTCTGTGTGTATGTTTATTACACGTTTGTCTTGGTTATGCTATGTGTACGTACCTAGTACGTACGATAATGTAAAGGAACGAATATTTTGGAGAATGGTAGCTTGTGACGACTTTGATGCTTGGGCTTTTTCGAGGTATTGACCAGTTGCGCTAAGACTTTTGGGTGGTCGAGAGGTTGCCCCCGCGGTATTTAGTGTGAGTTTAGATCGGTGCCGACGGGGACGTCGACGTCGTTTGGTGAAATTGAAGCGGAACACCAAACTTTTACAAAATATCGCGGGGCCACCTCTCGACAACGCAAAAGTCTTAGCGCAACTGGTCAATAGGACTGGGGCGGGGGCTGCGGACTTGTACTGTTTTATCACTGCAACCAATCAACAGCCAACGCCATGATGACTACTGATCTTATTTTTTAGTTCTTTTTTGCAGTCGATTCCCTACTGAGGAAATATGTTCACGACTTGCACTAAAATTTATGCGTTTGCCTTTCTTTCGTGCTTTTTTAGATCGGTGCCGGCTGGGTTATCGACGTCGTTTAGTCATCTGGGAGCTGAAAAGAAAAACATGAACTACTGAATGGTCGTTCGTTTATTCAGCGGTCCATGCATTTTTCGCTCGCAGATGACTAAAGTAAACGAAGTCGACGATTCCCGCCGGCACGGATTTAACCCCCTCCATAATCTCAGATGGCCGGTTGGCCACACACACCCCTTGCGGCCACCCTACCCTACGGCCGTGGTCGCCCATAGCCGTGGGGTGGCTGCGGCCAGAAAAGAGTGGCCATGGCCATAGCCGGGGTGGCCGCAAGGGGTGTATGCGGCCAAGCGGCCATCTGAGACTATGGAGGGGGTAAAACAGCACTGGAAAAAAGGAAGGGGTCAGCTCGCGACCCGTCAAAAAATTTTACGAAACGTAATTTGTGGATAGATTCTCTTTGCAAAGCCCTTGGTAGATATGATTTTCCTTCTCTCTGACCTTCTGTCACCTCTTACACGCTCTGTCTTTTTGCTCTGAACTGAAACTTTTCTCCCATAATTGGATGAGATTATGAAATGTTGACTGAAATCTGAATGACTACTGTTTGTGCTAGCGCAAATTCACAAATCACGCCCGGCTTTTCATTTATTGTCTTCTTAATTCTATCTTGCACCAGGACTTGACATGACAGACACTACTATTTGTCTATTTGTCTTGAGTGAGCTGATTGATTTAAGAGACGTTTTCTGTAAGGATTGAGAGTAGCCTGTAGTATAGGCGGAAGGGGGGTACTTTTTGTGAATCGAGATAATATGCCTATCGGATTCCCCATCAAAAACTGCATATGTTGATGAAGTTTTAGGAAAAAATTTGTTCAGGCATCATCGAGATATTCATGGGTAAAGGTGGGCAGGTCGCATTTTTGCCGTTTTTAAACGTTTTTAGCCATATTTCAGCAACCGAAGGGCTTAGAGGGCTACAATTTGGTACACACATACATCCCATAGGGATCCAAGTCTGGACCAATTTAGAGCCCAATTGACCACCTGTGTGGCGAGATATAGCGTCACAAAGTGCATTTCTGTATATTTTGCACCTGTTGCAAATTTAGTTTTTTGAATACCACGGCGTGAATACATGCCCTGCACGGGGTAAAATTTTGACAGCAAGTAGAGAAGGGTTAGGCCTAAAAACTTTAGTACTACCGCAAAAAATCTCTATAATTGGAATTGGGACTACAGTCCTCTCGAATAGTGAAAAATGCAGCAAAAATTTTCCCGCCTTTTTTATTTTTCAAGATAAATGAGCAATGCCACTGAAACATTTTCCTCGAAAGTAGCCTATCTTATGTAGAATTTTATGTAGATTTCAAAAATAAAATTGGTTTTCCCAAAAAAATTTAACCCTTACCCAAAATTCACAAAATATACTACTTTTGCAAAATTATATGCTAGGGGTTAAATTTTTTGGGAGAAAGAATTTTATTTTTGAAATCTACATCAAATTCTACATAAGATAGGCTACTTTCGAGGAAAATGTTTCAGTGGCATTGCTCATTTATCTTGAAAAATAAAAAAGGCGGGAAAATTTTTGCTGTATTTTTCACTATTTGAGAGGACTGTAGTCCCAATTCCAATTATAGAGATTTTTTGCGGTAGTACTAAAGTTTTTAGGCCTAACCCTTCTCTACTTGCTGTCAAAATTTTACCCCGTGCAGGGCATGTATTCGCGCCGTGGTATTCAAAAAACTAAATTTGCAACAGGTGCAAAATATACAGAAATGCACTTTGTGACGCTATATCTCGCCACACAGGTGGTCGATTGGGCTCAAAATTGGTCCAGACTTGGGTCCCTATGGGATGTATGTGTGTACCAAATTGTAGCCCTCTAAGCCCTTCGGTTGCTGAAATATGGCTAAAAACGTTGAAAAACGGCAAAAATGCGACCTGCCCACCTTTACCCTTGAATATCTCGATGATGCCTGAACAAATTTTTTCCTAAAACTTCATCAACATATGCAGTTTTTGATGGGGAATCCGATAGGCATATTATCTCGAATTACAAAAAGTACCCCCCTTCCACGTACTATGCAACCGCTACAGAAAACGGCTCTTAAATTTGTACCTCAATTCTAAGCTGGATATCATGCAATTTTGAGCGTGTTGAATGAATGTATTTAGCGCCTGCAGGTGCAACTTCTTCTCTCGCTTATTCGTTCTTGATTTGATCGTTTGATCCCTTATATCGCGTTGATCGCGATTGATTACGTTTGGTTTGACACCATGCTTTTATGCTCCGCTTTTTGATAGGAGTTTTCACACCATACACGAACGATGTCCTGTGCTGCTTGCAGTTGTGCCTACTTACGCAGGTTGGGTAGGGTGCTGTGGGGTAAAGTCGGACTAACGTCCCCCTAGGGGACTGTGGGGTAGGTAAACCCGGCCACGGGGTAAACCCGGCCACCTAGTACTGAAGGCGGTTCTGTCTACGTGGGTGGCCGAGTTTGCCCCATAATACCCCTCGTCCCACTTTACCCCGCAGTACCCTACGTGTGCGCCAGGGGCCGTTATTGTTTTGGTTACGTTCGTCTGTGTAGTTGATTGATGACGATCTTGTTGTCTTGTCATGGGGATGGCCCGAATCTGCACTTGGTTGGTTGGTAGTCGTTGGTTGGTTGAGTCTGCTAGCTGATTGATTATTTTGTTGCGTCTCTTCTGAGCTGAGCTGCATTGGTGATGGGTTGATGTGGTCTTGATTGATTCCTGTACAGTACGTACGGAGCATGCAGTGGGATGAACCGAATGAATGCCTTTGAATGGATGGATGGATGAATGATGGCTGCTCACCTCACCAGAACAACACAGACAGAAGAAAGCACCAACAAGAGTTTTTTGCTACAATATGATAGTGCGGGGTAATTCCGTCCCCCTGGGGTGGGGGAAGGAGTAATTTGGGCCGGCTGGGTGGAGGAGGGGGTAATTCGGGCCGGCTGGGTGGGGAAGGGGGTATTTCGGGCCAAGTGGGTGGGGGATGGGGTAATTCGGGCCGTCTGGGTGGGGAGAGGGGGTAATTTGGGCCGGCGGGGTGGGGGAGGGGGTAACTTGGACCGGCGGGGTGGGGGAGGGGGTACTTTGGGCCGGCTGGTGGGTAAAGGGGGTAATTCGGGCCACCTCTGTCTCTATTTCAACCGGGAATAGGTTGGGGTCACCCGCACTTTCATATTTTTGTCGTCGCCATTAGACTGAGAGCAGCGTTTGCTTTGATTTTGTGTTAGGCTTCTGCCGCGCTATACAGAGGCGCATTTCTTCTTGTCGGTTACCGTTCGCTGGGATAGCAAGAAAAGGCTACTGACTTGGTGACCAAGATTTGGTAAGTTGCGAACAGAGTTCTTGCGTCTCTTGGTACGTCAGATTGTTTGTCATTCTCTATTGATCAGCGTTGTAATTCAGTACCTATACGTTTATTATTGTGTATGTACGTACATGCATAAAAGATAGTAGTAGGCTTGGTAGCGTAGGTAGGTACTCCATAGATAGATTGGAGAACTCCGAAGCTGCGCCTTCCCCACGTGGATGGCATCCCCATCAATCAGGAATCAGGAACTCCATAGATAGCGTCAGAAACTTTGCTTACTGTCTTCCTGTGCATTTCATTCGTATTGTATGTATACTTGTGTGGCGGTTGACAACCGAAGAAGTTGCTTGTTTATCTGCATAACATACCCTACTGCCTATCTGAAATGCGTGTAGTAACTATTGCACCCTTTGTCTACGTTTTTTCCAGGTGAACAATGCGACGGCGCGCGTGCACACGAAGAAACCCAAGCCGCCGACCGACCCGCAGCTCGCCGCGGCCTTGCAAGGCGCGGCCCTGCAGCAGGCGGCCGCCGGCCGCGCCATGATCCTCACGCGCAGCCCGCACTTCGCGGCCGCCCTCGCAGCGCGCGGCGCGGCCCCCGCGGCTGCGGCTTTTACCGCGGGTGGCGGCCCTGCGGCGGCGGCGGGAGGCCTGGCCGTACCGCCCGGACTCTCCTACATACCATATCTGCAGGCTGGAGGAGGGTATGTTTTGTATGTGGGGTATGTATTTGTATGTTGGGTACTGTGGGGTATACGTGGGGTACTGTGGGGTAAACGCGGCCGTGAGGTAAAATCACTTCTACATACCATATCTGCAGGCTGGAGGAGGGTATGTTTTGTATGTGGGGTATGTATTGTATATTAGGTACTGTGGGGTATACGTGGGGTACTGTGGGGTACTGTGGGGTAAACGCGGCCGTGGGGTAAAATCACTTCTACATACCATATCTGCAGGCTGGAGGAGGGAATGTATTATATGTGGGGTACTGTGGGGTAAACTGGGGTAATCTGCAGGCTGGAGGAGGGTATGTTATGTTTGTGGGGTACTGTGGGGTAAACTGGGGTAATCTGCAGGCTGGAGGAGGGTATGTTTTGTATGTGGGGTACTGTGGGGTAATCTGCAGGCTGGAGGAGGGTATGTTTTGTATGTGGGGTACTGTGGGGTAATCTGCAGGCTGGAGGAGGGTATGTTATGTGGGGTAAACTGGGGTAATCTGCAGGCTGGCGGAGGGTATGTTTTGTATGTGGGGTACTCTGGGAAATCCGGCCACCTTAGCTTCAGGGCTGCATATCTCAGCAGCCGATGGACCGATTGAGACGAGTAGGATGTCAATCGATTCCTTGAATTCCACTCTTTCAAATGAGCTATTTGGTTCATCGTTTGATGAAACGGTAAGTTCAACGGAGCTTAGGTGGCCGGGTTTACCCCATAATGACCGCAAACGGCATTTGTTTCATGTTCCGAATGTACATCCGGTACGTACGTAGTAAACAAAGTGAGGTGAAGGTACGTGTGCTCGTTTGCTTCTGTGTAGGCTGGTACTACAGCCGACGGCAGCCACAGCGCAAGCCATCGATCCGAACCTGCTGACGGCGGAGCGATTTCAGTTGGCGGCTGCCGCCTCCAGTAACCCTGCGCTTGCCGTGAACGTATCCAGTAAGTAGGTGTGACGTGCCGCGTTCCGTATGGCGATAGCCGGGCCCCGAAAAGGGGGGAGAGAAATAAGGACCGAACGGGAATTGAACCCGTTACCCTCGGACACAGCTGCGGACTTAGGCAACCCCACCAGGGACCGGTCCGGGGACTTTTGGCTAAACTCGCCTTACGTACCTAGAACTGGTTTACGTACACTACTACTGGCCTCGGACGCTATTGCCATACGTACGCAGTAGGTAACATAGGCGTCATCAGACAGGCCAGTTTTGCTATAGTAAAATATATATAATTCTTGCTTTTGGGAAGAATAGAGGACGTAGTGTAAAGGAAGGAGGCGATCCCTGACTCATACTGTATTCGACGTATTACAATGGGTTTCGTAAAACAAAACCCATAATAATGGGGGAATCTAATAAAGCACGCAATCCACACACAAACAATCACGGCGACAAGCAAGAAAAGCGTTCACGCGCTACGAGATTATTTGTGTGTGGATGGCGTGCTTTAGATTCCCCATTTTGGTTTTACGAACCCAATTGTAATGGGTCGAATACGAGTCAGGGATTGATTGCTTCCTTCGTCTACACTATAGTCTGGCCAATAGCAGTTGGCACCTGGACTCAAGGCGAGTTGCGTAGTTTGCATGTACTTCTGCTAAATAGGAGTACACGAAGCGTGGACAGAAATCCGCATTTTTAAAGGCGGGGGGTAACGTTACGTAACGAGCAGGTATTTTCAGGAATGCTTCCCACCATTGAATAGAGAATTTTTTTCTGCCCATGTGCGTCATATGTCAAAATGTTGTAGCTCCTTGCGTTATTGAGGTACGTAATTTTTTCGGTATCCATCTCCCATAGCTGTGAACCACTATGAACCACTGGATGCGTTTTGCTACCAATCATCGTGATTGCGCAGTTTCTATTCATGCTATTATGGACCATGATAAAAGGACTATGATCATTCTTATGCTGAAGTCGAATGAAAGGTGGCAGAAAAAAGTGTCTATGGTCAACTGGAACTGTCCATAAGCCCTGTTCATAAACTGCGCAATCACCACGACAGACAGCAAAAACGCAACTGTGGGTTTTCTGTGGTTCACTCCTATGGGAGACTGACATCGAAAAGCTTGCATTACTCAAAAACGGTAATAGCTACAACTTTTTGACATATGACGCATATGGGCAGGAAAAAATTCTCTATTCAATGGTGGGGAGCATTCTTGAAAATACCTGCTCGTTACGTAACGTTACCCCCCGCCTTTAAATCTATTTTACGCAACGCGCCTTCAGTCCAAGTGCCAACTGCTATTGGCCAGACTATAGTGGGCTACACACGTGGTGAGTAAACTCACGGGGAGTTCCCCATAAGTATGCGATGAAGCATAGGGAGGCCAGTGAACTCTCACCGTGAGTTTGAAACTCACCGTCGTGTGAACACATGAGAAAAATTTTGCGCTTGCGAGCAAGTGAGAATGCTGTACACGAAAAATAAAACTCGAAGTTCAAACTCACCGGTGAAATCACCGTGAGTTTACTTACCACGTGTGTAGCCCACTACTGTGTGCTCCATTCTTCTCCTAAGCCCAATTATACAGAGTGTCTCAAAATAAACCGTCCACCTTTCCGTGCATGTAACTCTGGAACCAAAATCTTAGATTTTCATACGGATTCTTTTATTTTGTAGCCAAGGCTTCACCGCAGGTGTATACAAAATTTCAACTATTTCGTCCACATACTTCGGAAATTGCGACGGTTTGAATCTCGAAGCTCAAAATTGACGTTTTTCTTCAGTATGGAGAAAAATCTCGGTCTTCTTCTTTCAAGATACCCAGTTCACTGCGTTTGCTACGCTGGCACTAGGGCTAATGCATGATATACTCGTTTTCTAGCATTTTGGAACATCTTTTTTCATTACGAGGCTAATTTTGTTTGGACCATGCACAGAAGACCCCCTAATCGGCACTATCAGTTCGCGAAAAACCCTCGTTTTTTGACCGCCGGGGAAAGAACGTGTTTGAGCACCTTCCACTTGGCCTATGAAGCTCAAATTTTGTACACATCTGAGTTGAAGCCTTTGCTACAAGGTACAAAAAACCGCATGAAAATCTAAGGTGTGGTTCCAGAGTTACATGCACTGGAAGGTGGACGGTTTATTATGAGACACCCTGTATATTTTTGATCGTACATACGCCTGCAATCTACACCACTCCCTTCTTTTGCGTATTACAGGCGCCAGCGGCGCGGCGGCGTATCACCAGAATCTGGCTGCGGCTCAGGCGGCGGCATTAAGGGCGCATCAACAGCAGCAGGCGGCGGCGGCGGCTGCGTGCGTTCCGACGCCCACTTCCCTCGCCTCCGCCTCCCAGCTCTCCGCCGCCGACTCATATCTGAACGCAGCACTCACGCCTATCGCCGGATATGTAAGCGGAGTGGTTCATGGTAGACTCACATTAGCGGCGTACGCCGAGCGCAGCGTGAACTTGTGGAGGGAAAGGAAAGGCAGCGAAGGCATCTCGGAGAACAGAATTTGCATAAGCTTTGCTGCGCTCGGCTCGGCGTCGTTCTATTCCGAGCGTACTCTGCCTCGAATGTGAGCACACCGTCATCTGCTACGTATTTACATCACGCAGAATTGGGGAGAGGTTTCTGGCTGAATGAATTTCTTTGTCCCTGGGTCAACTCGTGACTTTGATGTTCCACTGACAAGGTTGGGCCCGATCTAACTGTGAGAGTAAGGTGTGCATTTTTTGTCTTGTTTTAGCCCTTGTACAGAACGGTAAATCGGTTCACACCGTACTAGGCTGACGGCTTGCTATGAATGACCAGTCACTGGCTACCAGGAATGCATAATGAATGACTACTGAGGCTTTTACTACTACGCGAATGTATCGCAAGACGGTGTGTGGACTACTCTTCGAGTCGATTTGTCCTATGGAATGATGCTCTACGCATAATAATTTCTTGACTCCAGTGTATAGTGTACTAAATACGGAGTAAGGTACTGTATAGGTAATGTTACTGTTTGTTCTTTACAGTGACGATCGATATTATTGGGATTCGAAAAGATTAGTTTGGTTGAATTTTATTGCGCTGTTTATTTTTTACGTAATGTACAGTCCATGTGCGTAGGACTACTGTAAAATAGGTACTACTTTCGTTTCTCTCTTTCTTTCTGTGCGTGCATTGACTAATAACACTACCAATGGCTAATACCATTTCTTGATGGCGCGTTTACCGTTGTTTGTTTACCACGTTGTAATAGGTCGGGCAGGCTTTATGAATTCTTGGTCTTTAGGACAACGGAGCTATGATACTGTACTTGCTGTCAGCATACCTCTTATGACTGTCATCGGTATACAGGCTGCATATGTTTGTGTGTACGGTTCTCTTTAGTTAAATTACTAAGGTTTTCAGTGGAACTGAACTTTTACGAAGTACTGTAGGTACTTTATTCTTTATTGATTGTGTTTTGCACATTTTGCTTACTGTGTCCTTGTTTTCTTTTCTTTGTCACCATTATTTTCAATTTTGTACAACGAGACCACAAAGGTCATAAATAAGGTAACACTTTTCCTTATATGATTGCACATCAATGGGAAACAAAAGATGATCACAGTGGCATGAACAATGAATGAGGCATTTTGTTTTCTTTGTAGTTCGGTATGCATTTTTGGTTCAACTAAGTATAATACTTGCGTTTTGGTTTTGATAGAGCATTCATAAATTGGATATATGTACGTACTGTACTTTGCGGTAGTTTTTCTTAGCCATTTCTTTGCTGAACTTATTTGCTTGGCTTCATCTGATCATTTCGCAGGATCGAAGCATTTTATGTGTGAGGAGAGTGTCTGTTATTTTGTTTTCAATTATTTGAATCTCGAAAGAAAACTCGTGCATTTGGTCAGACCTGATGACTACAATAATTACAAGCTTGCGTGTGACAATTTTTTTAGTTTATTCAAGCTGTACTTTTCTTACGAGGAAGCATGAGACAATCGAAGCATGTACATACATAACATACGTTCGATTATGTGTCATAACATTTTGTCCTTGTAGACAGTGTAGGCCTACTATTGTCTATTTTTTATTTCTCACAAATCCAGTTGATGAGGTTTGGAAGAATGTGGCATTTGCTGTTATTGCTGGAAAATACGCATAGAACAGATGGGTGCTGAACTTGAGGGGATAAGAAAGCATTGAGCTTGATCGACAATATATACTACAGTACCTGTTGCAGGAAAAGGATGGAACATCTATAGGGGGTGATACAAATGGGGTTTCCTTTGAGTAAATGGTGAATTCTGTTTGGTGCTTTTGTACCTACTGAAGTACCTAAATCCTTTATTTTCTTTCAACAGTGAGTGAGTACTGTGCAGTTCCTGTCTGCTTTTCTTGATAGCGTACATTGTGTGAAGTAACAGAATATAAACTAATTTTGAAAAGCTTCGTCCCCAGGTTGGCCTAGTTGATGCCGCGTTCACCAAGCGTCCGTAAATCCGTACGTCCGTCCGCCAACCCGGATACCGTTGACGTGGGGTTGAGTTGACGAACGGACGGATTTACGGACGTCTGTTGAACGCTGCATGACACTTACACAATATACGTTACGTTACAGAGAGAGTATGGAGGAGTTCCATGATTTGGTGCGTTGCTTTGGATACGTTTTGTATATTTTGAGCAATGTTTGTTAAAAAAATTGCATAAATGCGAGAAATTGTGTAAGAATATGGACGTCTAGAAAACCGATGGACTACTTACTTCTCGATTTCGATCAAAAGTGGATTTTGATCATCGAATGATCTGAAATCGATTGAAGGATTGAAATTCTCAGATCAGGATATAGTAACATTAGAAAACAGAAATGGCCTACTCGTATCGAAACGCGAAGAATCGTCCGCGCAAAGAAGGTCTCTCCTGGAACAAATCCTCCCGTTCCCGTGAACCAAAATGCGAACGCTGTGGCACTGAGGGTGCGAAATTCTGGCGCATCCTCGCATCTTCCTCCGATCAAGATTCAATAAGCGATGAGAAAACGCAGGAAAAACAGGAAAAACTTATCCCTACTGCAGAAGAAAAACAAAATAATTTCTCTGATTCCTCGGAAACTTCGTCAAATATTTCTTCTTCAAAGGGGGGATCTGGCAAAGAATTTTGTTTGGCGAAGACAGTGTTATATTTCGACATTTAAAGCGCATGTTCTTGTTTATTTTCATCCTCTTTCGATCTAACTCCTTGTTCTGGAGCCGATTTTGCCTCTGTGATTACATTCAACCTGTTTAGCAGGCCTTTTCACACTGTTTTACCAATAATTTGCTCTATTTCTGAATTGTTTCCTGTATCACAGAGGCGAAAGTAGCAGTCTGCTCCTCCACATGAGGTTTGATGGAAAGAGGATGAAATTTCACACTGGTTGGCCCTTTCGAAATTCGAATTGTCCGAAAAATATGATGCTTGCGTGCCACTCCTATTCAAAATTTCACTGCCAGATTCCCCCTTATCGGGAAAGCGACGGCAAACTCGAACGAAAACTCGAAAAATTTCAACGTCCGCAGAGGAAAAAGGCGACTTTTCTGTCGTGGTAGCGCCACTTAGACTGCTATGCGAACGTTGTACCGCTGGTGTAGGGCCTGAAAAGGCCAGGGAAACTGCTCCAAGCGGGCCTGAGAAAGCTAGGCCCCCGGCGGAGGCTTCAGTTCAGCCTGAAATGGGCCTAGAAGCAGAATCGAACGAAGATGAAGAACGTTCGAGCAATAAAGAAGGGGAAGATGGCGGCAACGCAAAGGAAAAAGGAGAGAAAAAGAAAGAGGAACGAGAATCTTCAGAGAAACCACAAACACCTGGTATGTAGGCTACTTATGTTATGCTTTGGATAAGGGTATGGGGTAGACCGGGCCACCTACACTCCTTTGTACTTGCTGTTTCAGCAAATGATGAACCAACCAGCTCATATGAAAGAGGAGAGTTATAGGAATCGATTGATATCATTGTTTCAATCGGTCCGTAGGTTGCTGAGATATGCATCCCTGAAACTTAGGTGGCCGGATTTTCCCATGGCCGGGTTTACCCCATACATAGTACCCTAAGTTGTTGGTCATGTACATGCAGTGGGTACCGTGGGGTATATCCGGCAGTTCTGTTCGTGGGGGGAAAGTTTGCCCCATTCAATGTCTTTTTTAACCGGAACTCTTGAAGTTGAAACATCACTTTTACAAGTTTACCCCATTTGCTATTTTTTGAAACAATTTTTACAAGTTCATCCCGTTCCCTATTTTTCTTGAAACGGAACTTTTGAAACATTACTTTACTAAGTTTGCCTCTTCTTCCATTTACTACTGCAGAACCAAGGCCCATTTCCTATCTTTTTGAAGTTGAAACATAACTTTTACAAGTTTACCCCTTCTTTCATTCGCTGTAGAACCAAGAAGAATGTCCGCGAGACAACGCGTACAGCAGCAACAAGTGAAGAAGCCTGCCAAAGTTTCGCCTCCCTCTACAAAGCCTGAACAGCAACAACCAATGAAATACACCAGCACCATTACTACACGTTCGAGTGGACCCGGAAGTCGACGGGCGCAAGTGTTCAAAGGATCTGCCCTGCCTTGCAAAGCGCCTAAAAGGCGGGCTACTGTGGTCACTTCGGATTACGTATGGGAAAGGGTACGTACGTAGGTACATACGACGAACGCAGAATCTTACCGTATTTACCGGTGCATGCATAGCCCCATTTTGACATAAAAATGTCCCATGCATAGCCCTATATGTACTGTGTAGAGTACCTGAAGCTACCTGTAAAAGCTGGTTATAAGCTACCCATAGCCACTCCCACACCAAGCTATGATGCCTATAAGCCTGCTTGGGGGTACGTATTGTGCTAGAATAGCCCCCTTTTACCTCAATTATGCCCTGAAACACGTGCTTTTGACCTAAAAAATATGTCTCTGCGCACCTCTCAAAAACATAAGAAATGTCCCATGCATCATAGCCCCATGCCCTATGCATAGCCCCATATAAGACCTCTCAATTTGCATTGCCCCGGGGCTATGCACCGTTAGATACGGTAAACCATCTATTTTGATGGTCCCAGCGACCAAAATGAATTCTTGATTTCCTTGATCACTTTGACTACTACTTCTTTTTAGGGCGTGAAATACCGCGTTGGTGACGTGATTTCTGTACAAGATGAGCAGGATCTTCGGCTGTACTACGCGAGAATCGATGGATTGCTAACCGATCAGTACTGCAGTCGCTATGCCACACTCACTTGGCTGTTGCCCACAGTATCAGCACCCGAAGATGGCAGTTTCCAAGCCAAAAGCTTTGTCGATGGTACGAGTTAACCCCTCCTCTATTCAGATGGTCGCCTCGACCAAAATGCGACCTACATAGGGCGACCAAAATACGAGCGCCTAGTGTAGCGTTAGTCGCATGCGATCGCATTGCGGTGGCATCTCTTACTTGGTCCAACTTATGTATTCTTGGTATTTCGTCATCTAAATGTTACTGTAGGCCTGTGCTACATCATGTAGGTGGGGTACTACTGTGGGCGTGGGTTAAACTCGGACACGTAGTATGCCTCAGCAAACATAAGACCGATTGATACAAGTATTTTTCCAATCGATTCCTTCAACTCTCCTCTTTCAAATGAGCTACTAAGTATGTTCGTCATTTGCTTGAAGCGGCAAGTTCAGAAAAGCTTAGGTGTCCGGGTTTACCCTGAGTCCGGATTTACCCCACAGTAACCTAATACGTGTGGTGCATGTTTAGGCCCAGTGGATGAAACGTTCTACTCCCTAGAATGCCTCGAGTTTGTTGGCCACGGTGATTCTGTTCCGCAGTTGAAGAAACCTTTTTCAACGAGCTACTTTTGATATCAATTTTGTGTTATTTCGAACATTTTTGTTGTTGTTTTGCTAATAGCATGTTCTCTCCTTCTTATTGCATAATTTTGGTTCATCAAATCAATAAACCGCTTGCAAAAACGTTGGCCAGAATTTTTGAATGCAATTATTGCTCAGCGGGTATTGAAAACCCAGCAATATTTTCTGCTGTTCTTTCTCATACATACGTATGAACAATAGCTAAAACTGATCCATATGTGCGTGAGCTTTGTTGTTCAGAGCTAAATGAAGGAATGTTGTGGTGCAAATTTTGTGCCTTCTTGGTGCTGCTTATTGTTGTGGTGTTGTTTGTCACGTGCCGTGGTGCGAAATTTGATGACGCAACGTTTGACTACATCTACAATGGCTCTCTGGCAGTATCAGAGGGGAGCAACGATACGATTCTGTTCAGATATGATGCGAGTCAAGTAAGTTTATTGACCAGTCGCGCTAAGGCTTTTGGATGGAGCCATGGATACTTCGAACGTACGCTGAGCGCATTTCCTTCCAATGTGAATGGGGCATTAGGATAGGTGACTCACTACGAAGGTTCATTCACATTGGGGGAATTGCGCTCGGAGTACGCACGTTGTGAGCGTACGCCCGGCGCGTCCATGGCTATCCATGCGTACGCCGAGCGTACAGTACCTACGTCCGGCGTACGCTCAGCGCATGCATCCGATGTGAACCAGCCATGAGGATTTTCCTCATTTTTTTTGCGTACGCCGTGCGTACAGTACCGGTGTACGCTCAGCGTATGCATACGATGTGAATCAGCCGTGAGGAGGATTTTCCCATTATTTTTTTGCAGACCACGGTAGTTCGAGTATGGATTCGCAGTGTGAACGCGGTTGCAGACTCCCCCTTATTGACCGTTGTGAGGGAGCGAAGAGCTGTTCTGTCTTGGCAGGTGCCGTTAATTCTCAAGCAAGAATTGTACGAGAGATTATTGTGAATGGGTTTGGTTGAAATAAGGAGGGGTCCGGTAAAAAAGTTTATGCTTTAGAACTCTTCACAACGTACGAACGAAGCGAAAATTTGCATTTGAGAAGCGGACAAAAACGGCATCTACCTTTAGGCCATTCTTATTTCAACCACGCCTACTTTTTTCTCTTCTAGCTCTTTTATTCGCAGTAAACCGGATGTTTTTTACTCACCGTTACTCGTATGTACAATGCACGTACGTACAAGACAGGGTACTGTGGGGTGAACCCGGCCACCTAAGCTCTTTTGAACTTGCTGTTTCAGCAAATGATGAACCAAATAGCTCATTTGAAAGAGGAGAGTTCAAGGAATCGAGTGACATCAAATTTATCTCAATCAGTCCATTGGTTGCTGAGATATGCAGCCCTAATACTTAGGTGGCCGGATTTTTCCAGTGGCCGGGTTTACCCCATGGTACCCTACCTATCTTATCTACGGTGATTGTATGTTGACGTTTGCTTGCAGGTACAGCTACAATACAGTTTCCCGTACGATTTGTCCGTACATGGCGAATAACACTGCGCCCTCAGGTCATGTGTGGGTTGAGTTAAGTACGGCCAGCGAGCAGGCAGTTGATTATGAGCTGGTAGCAACGTCTTTACCTTCGGAGAGATTCAATCTTGAGTAAGAATTAGAGAAAAGCTGTAAGGCCCCTCGCACACGCTTGTAGTTTTTTTACGGGTGGTAGTTAACACATACCGCGACAAGCCAAGCCGTCATTGTTGACAAATTGTTGCCGAATGGAGTAATATAATAATAATAATATAGGTGTTGTCGGTTTGTTGATGAAATGAGAATGACAGAAACGACAACACCCATATATTATTCGTCAACAAACGGACAACAGCTGAGCGAGCGACTTGTTGTCAACAATGACGGCTTGTCGCGGTATGTGTTAACCCACCTCTGTTGTAGCTCCAAATTTTGTTATTGAAGTCAGTGTCAGCCTCCCTCCTGTTTGTATTCCTCTTACTACCAGCAAGTGCTTTGGTAGTATTCTGGCAGCTAACATTAGCACTAGCGTGTGCAAGAGAGCGCTAAAATTCATTCGTGGGCTGTTTCTTTGTAGATTGGACCAAGAAGAGCGTTTCAACATTACGCCGAGTCAGCCCTATTATGTGCGATATCGGATGCCTGAAAATCTTGACTCAGTTATGGTGGAAGTGCATGGAAATGACACAAAATGTCTGATTCTATCGCTGCAGCCTATCGGGGTAAGAAAAAGTCGGCTTGGTCCTCCCATAATTTATTAGCTCAAGCGGTCTATATAGGTAGTCATGTGCTTATCATATTGCAGTGCCCAGTTCTTGATTTGGATAACAACGTCAACTTTGTTGGTACGTATCAAACGCTAACCAAGAAAGGTGCCATATTGGTCAAGGTAAACAAAAGTGTGTCCAATCGAGATGTTGAACTCATTGTGCGTGCGTGCGTGTTATATGCTTTTGGTGCTGCTATAGAAATCGCTTATGCCAGAGTTTTACCTGGTGTTTGTTGTGAAACCGAGCGACTTTATCTGTACAAATGTGGAAACGATCGGGATGCCAGGTATCCTACGTGCTACGTGTACACTTTACTGCGAACTTCTGCGTTAACCCCCTTCGTAATCTCAGGTGTCCGCCTGTGCGTAGCGGTAGCCACCCGGGAAACTCCGTCCGTAGACGGGGTGTACGTCTACGGACGGAGTTTGCCGGGTGGCTACGGACAGGCGGACGCCTGGGATTACGAAGGGGGTTAAGTACTGCGAGCCCACTGAGTTGACGTTCTATTCGGATCTGTACGTGCACGATCAAGATGTTTTCTCATGCACTGTCTTTTTTAGAGTCGCAATTTGACGATTCTAGACGCAAAGAAGTACGCGTTCTCATCACAAAAACCTTGAGCGGTGAGTAAATCAAAGAACATCAATCGAGCGTTCATTTCCATTTTTACATGTTGTCGTGTATTCGCCAATTGCGCTTGGAATTATGGGTGGTCATGAGCTTCTGTTTTTTGATCGGTGTTGGCGATAAGGCCTACCGGTATAAAAACGCACTGAAAACCAAGATAGGGGTCAACTCGCTCTGACCACCCATAAATCATAGCGCAAATAGCGAATATGTAGTACGCACACACAACACACTTGTGTCATTCTACCTAACCTACATACTGCCACGTACCGCGTTCCGTATGGCGATAGCCCCGAAAAGGGAAATAGGAAAAGGGAAATCCGAAAAGGGGGGAGAAAAATAGGATCGAACGGGAATCGAACCCGCTACCCTCGGTCACAGCTGTGGACTTTTAGTCACACCACCAGGTACCGGTCCGGGGACAGATTGGCTAAATTTGCCTTACATACCTAGAACTAGTTTACATACACTACTGGCCTCGGACGCTTGTACGCAGTACGTTACACTACTGTGTAGAAACTGGCTACATTTTGGCCATTGGTGTGATGATTGGCGTCTACGTTCTTCTGTTCTTGGTGGCCTTCTTTCTGACGCATTATCTCTCAGCGAAGGATGATGAAGAGTGGACAAAATTTCGTAATCAAATCAGGATGGAACCTTCATCTCAGCAACACAGTATGTAGGGTACTGTGGGGTAAACCCGGCCACCTAAGCTAACTTCATTTCACTTGCTATTTCAGCAAATGATCAGCAAAATAGCTGAGTTGAAAGAGGAGAGTTCAAGGAATCGATTGATAGCAAACTTGTCTCAACAGATCATCCATTGGTTGTTGAGATATGCAGCCCTGAACCATTAGGTGGCCGGGTTTACCCCACAGTACCCTAAATGATAGTAGATTATGTGTAGAGTTTGTTTGCTTTAGCGCTTTTGGGTGTGCACTTTTCTTTGTTTGTCTGGTGTGCACCCTAACTGTATGTCTGATGTGTCAGTTTTGCTGTGTTAGGCGACGAAGACCACTTGCTACGCTCAGGAGGTGACAATGACAGGCGATACGGGACCACAGTGGACCATGCACAGGATGGCCTTTCAACGAATCTCGGTGCGTGTTATACTGTTAGTCGTGTGTCGAACGGGCTTCTCCTCTGAACACTGCTTTGCATGCTATTGACCATGCACTCAACGTTAAGTGTACATACATTGTGGTCTTTGCATGGTCGCACATTGGGTGCGCTACACACGTGAGCGCCGAATTCGGAGCTCGCTGACTGTGCTTCGACGTGTACGTAAAATCTCCGAGTTCGCACCGAATTCGATCCGTTTTTCCAAAGTGCGTGTGAACAGCCGAGTTTGTATTTCGAAGACGTTTGAGTAATTGATGTTCGTTTCGGTTCCAAACGAAGTCACTTGGAATTCGGTCCGAATTTGTTCGGAGCTCGTGTATAGCGGGCCATTCTGTTTGTCTTGTTTTTAGCCAGAGAGCCGAATCTCGCGTCACCAGAAATAAATCATCAGCACCCAGGACCAGATGGAGATGCGATTGTGAGCGAGCCAGAACCAGAGGTGGGAGCTCAGTACGATAGGCTGGAAGATGCAGAGAAGGAGAAGCACGTCATACGCTCCAAGGTATGTGTGTGCTTGCATAGGGTACTGTGGGGTAAACCCGGACACGGGGGTAAACTCGTACACCTAGTATATCTCAGCAACCACACGACCGATTGAGACAAGTATTCTACCCCAATCGACTCCTTGAACTCTCCTCTTTCAAATGAGCTACCGTGTTCATCATTTGCTGAAGCCGGCAAGTTCAGAAAAGCGTAGGTGTCCGGGTTTACCCCGTGTCCGTGTTTACCCCACAGTACCCTACATACACACTGTACGTACGTACCTACGTATGGATATCTACACACAACGAGTATAAAACATTCACTTCTTGAGCTTGGAATTATGAGTGCTCGCACTTTTTTATCATTTGCTGATAACTTATTTCGAAGCTTTCATAAGCCGATTCTATCCAATAACAACTCGGACTTTCTTTACTCGTCTGATGAATTTCACCAACTCCTAAATAATATCCCCAAATTTTACCACATATGTAGCGCACAAGCGTGATAAATTGGGGTACTGTGGGGCAAACCCGGCCATGGGCAAATCTGGCCACCAAAGTTTCAGGGCTGCATATCTCAGCAACCAATGGACCGATTGATGGCCTGTTCACAACGAACGCTGATATCGACGTCAACGCAGATATCGACGTTCAACGCAGATATCGACGTTCGACGCAGATATCGACGTTCAACGCAGATATCGACGTTCAACGCAGATATCGACGTTCGACGCAGATATCGACGTTCGACGCAGATATCGACGTTCGACGCAGATATTAGCGATCGCAGAAAAAAGTGGCAAACATCGACGAAAACTTGATGGAAATACGTACGTATGTAGAAAAACAACATCATTATCTGTGCCGGCGTTATTATTGGAGAAAAATACAGATTTACGTAGATTTCCATAATCTACGTTGAACGTCGATATTTGCGTCGAACGTCGATATCTGCGTTGAACGTCGATATCTGCGTCGAACGTCGATATCTGCGTCGAACGTCGATATCTGCGTTGAACGTCGATATCTGCGTCGAACGTCGATATCTGCGTTGAACGTCGATATCTGCGTTGACAGCGTTCGTTGTGAACGGGCCATGAGACAAATCTTATTTATATCAATCGATTCCTTGAACTCTCCTCTTTCAAATGAGCTACCATGTTCATCATTTGCTGAAGCGGCAAGTTCAGAAAAGCTTAGGTGGCCGGGTTTACCCCACAGTACCCTACCTCAGCTCCAACGGTGATAATGCAACCAGCGCTGGGTCCCGGCGGATTATAGTGAATGTAGGCACCCCTCTGCCATTGAATCGGTCCACTGGCCCAGTACATCCAAACGTGAAATTCATTCGACCACTTCTTGTCGTACGTCTCTTTGTCTGTCAACGTCACATCCCGAGTGTAGGGAAAGTCGCTCTGTGTGAAACAAGGCGCTCATACGCGTACGTAGTTGCAATAGAGTGAGCAGGCTGGCACTCAACATTTTAATGATTAGGCCCCCAACACACGTGGAAGATGTGAGGGATGGAATGTCAGCTGACGGCGGTTGTTTATAACCTGACATTCATTCACATGAGACGTGCGCTGGGCGATCACTCGGCGTGTCCATGGCCCGAGCGTATTTCCTGCCTTATGAATCAGCCATTACTTTACGTTGGATAGGGCGAAGTTTTCAGCAGTAGAAAACCCTACTTGTAAACAGTTCTGCTAGGTTGACAATATCTGCAACCAACGTGTGCGAGGAGCCTTTACCTTCAAGTAGCAGTCGTATGTTTTTCCATCAAACTCGATTTGACCTTTGTCAGTGTTCGGAAAGGTTGATTTACCGGTTACAGTAATTTTTACTTGGGCCATTTTTTAGAGCAGCTGTAGAGCGCAGCAAAAATTTTTGTGCAAAGGCACGTATATGCGTTCAGGTTCAGGTTTAGTAGAGGTGCAATAAGGCGGGTTTTGCAAACAGCGCTTATCAAACATGTTTGCATCCATGCATGAATCAACCAAAGTGGAACAAACAAATGATTTTATTGTACATACAGACGTTATAAATTGCAGCCCATTTTGCGTGCAGTATTTACGTAATATAATGCGTATGTTGGCAGTAGAATAATGGTGTTGTTTTTAGCCGCATTTGCACGTACCGGATTTGGCCAGAAAGCCATGGAAACAGAGAGAAAGTCGACTGAAGATGTACCACTGGTATGTGCAACGTACGTGCATAGTACAGTACGTATGCATGCAGAATAAATACTTGCTTTTAAACGTACATATGTAGGGTACTGTGGGGTAAACCCGACCTGGATGGAGTTAAACAGTAAGCACGACATAATCTGCCCTCTTAAGAGTTCGCTATGAACTCAAATCGTATTGCATAAAAAAGAACCACAGATGCGGAATTTTATATTCATACTTCGTGTTGTGTACTCTTATTTTACAGGAGTACACGCAAACTACGCATCACGACTTTAAAATTCCATACCGAACTCTCAGTCCAGACTATAGTACTGAAGGTCCTTTTTTTCTGCGTGGGTGGCCGAGTGTACTGCACCCAATAAATCGGCTGGGTTTATCCCCATGATGCGATACACTGTGTATGCAGTGTACATTCTATTGGTGCATGCATTCTTTGCAGGAATCTTTTGACCATATCCGTGTTCTACGTGTTGCCAGTTGTGCAGTTGGTGTTGGCGTATCAGAACTCGGTGATGACCACGGGAAACGAAGATATCTGCTTCTACAACTTCCTCTGCTCGCGCTCTCTCTTCGGTCTCTACGCATTCAACAGCGTTTTCAGCAACATCGGTACTTGTAGTGGTAGTACCGTTACAGTACTGTACGCACACACGTTATGCACGTATGTGTGTATGTATGTATGTATGCATGTACATAAGGGAGCTTCATAAAGTACGTCATGCAGAAATTCGTCCGTCGTAACCCCCCTACATAGAGTGCCACATCGTCACGCTAGCGTCACATTCGCCGGTACCCCTCCCCCTATTTTTGCGTGACGTACTTTATGAAGCTCCCCATAAGATGGTCACCCATCAATCCTACATCCTGTGCTTGTGCATAAAGTATATGCGTGTACAGTAATGTAGTGTGTTTTATTCGACAGGTTTCTTATTCCTCGGCATTCTCTTCCTATGCCTCGTGAGGTGGAGAGCGCTCAAGTACAAGAGACGAATGCAGGAAGATTATGAACTTGCAACGGTATGTAAGGTTCCTTACATACGTGGCGTGAGGTGGAGTATGTACTTTACGTACGTACAGTTTGTATACTGTACGATATGTTCGTACCTTCAAGTACATGCTACCCTTGCCAACAAGCACGTGTGTACAATAAATTACTGAGGCAAGAAAACATTGTGTGATTGACTTTGTATGATTTTGAATGTTTATGTTTGCGTGATGAGTTTAGAAATGCGGAGTGCCCAAGCATTTCGGCCTGTTTTACACGCTGGGGCTGGCACTGATGATGGAAGGAATTCTGAGCGGCTGCTATCACGTTTGTCCCAACTACACCAACTTTCAATTCGGTACATATGCAACATACGTAGCCTATATTGTTCGCATACACAAAAAATTCCCCCTATCCTGACCCCGACTTGAAAAAGTACTAGAATAGTACTAAAAGTACTAGGCCAAATTTCGGTACTAGGCAGGCATGAAATAGTACTAGGTTTAGTACTACCGTATTTACCGGTAGATAACCCCCCCCCCCCCCCCCCCAATGCATAACCCCCCAATGCATACCCCCATATTGGCAAAACATAAAAAATGCCCAATGCATAACCCCCCCTATACATACCCCCATATTATGTACAGTACCTGAACCTACCTATGTAAGCTGGTCATATAGTACCCATAGCCACTCCCACACCAAGCTGAGATGCCTATAAGCCTGCTTGTGGGTGTATTGTACAAGAATAACCCTGTTTTGACCTCAATTATGCCCTAAAACGTGCTTTTGACCTAAAAAATATCTGCGCACCTCTCAAAAACATAAAAAATGCCCCATGCATAACCCCCACCCCCAATGCATAACCCCCCCCCCCCCTATGCATACCCCCATATGGGACCTCTCAATTTTTGCATACCCCCATGGGGCTATGCACCGGTAAATACGGTATAGTACTAGGGTTGGCCACCCTGGTCGCTACGTCGGCAACTGTCAGTCTACTGCAACGAAACCAAATTGTATGTAGGGTACTGTGAAGTAAACACGGACACGGGGGTAAACCCAGACACGTAAGTAAGTCTCAGCAACCATACGACACCGATTGAGACATGCATTCTGCCAATCGATTCCTTGAACTCTCCTCTTTCAAATGAGCTACCATGTTCATCATTTGCTGGAGCGGCAAGTTCAGAAAAGCTTAGGTGTCCGGGTTTATCCCACGCTACCCTACCTTCCTACCCATATGTTTGTGTTTTAGACACGGCCTATATGTACATGATCGGCGCTATGGGCGTATTAAAAATTTATCAGATGCGTCACCCAGACATCAACGCTCGATCACACGTCGCGTACATCTTCATGGCTGTCGTAATATTGCTCTCAGTCGTCGGAACGGTATGTAAAAGTGTTGTGGGGTACTTTGGGGTAAAACCAGACACATCAAGTAAGCGAGAAGGAAAATTTGCCAGATGTGCCAGGGAATCGAACCCTGGACCTCCCGCGTTCCAGGCGAACGCCTTAACCATTTGACTACACACCCGGATGACCTCAGTCACACAATCCACTTGATCATGGCAGCTAGCCGGTTTTCCTAGGAGAGGGCGCCTATTTGGCACCTCTCAATCAACCAGGGCCGACTAGAATGACATTGTAAGTTAAGGTGGTGTGAGGTGAGGTAAACACTACCTCTCACACCTCTCGCTTTTCGGAACGGTAAGTACGTAGGGTAAATTAGGGGAAAAGCCGGACACCAATCAGAGCTGATTCATGTTTTTCGACAAATCCTAAAATAATGGTTGAATGATATCTGGCTGATATCTTGAAGAGAGACCCGTTTTTATTTACACTATTATAGTGTTTGGATTATTGCTTTGAATACCGAAAACTTTCACTGTTCGGTTTTGCCCCAGAATACCCGAAGTATATTTAAACGTCGTCGTGTTTTCTGTCTGTTTTTGTTATTTTTTAGCTTGTATTTATTTACGCTTGTAGCCTAGCTAGCGTACGTTGCGTTCGTATGTACGTACACTGTGTTGTGCAGTACGTAAGAGGAAGGGTACTGTGGGGTAAACCTGGCCATGGGGTAAACCCGGCCACCTAAGCTCCTCTGAACCCGCTGTTTCAGCAAATGATGATGAACCAAATAGAGCTCATTTGAAAGAGGAGAGTTCAAGGAATCGATTGATATATATAAATAAGATTTGTCTCAATCGGTCCATTGGTTGCTGAGATATGCAGCGCTGAAACTTCGGTGGTCGGATTTTTCCATGGCCGGGTTTACCCCCTTAGTACCCTACTACACACAGACACTAGTCGACATCAGACAGGTCTAACTTCTACCGAGCTCGTCGGTCTTGCATGTTGAAGGATAGGCGCCGTAAGCAATTTAGGGCTGCTCCACTCCTGTTTGGCTGCTATGCTATGTTTCAACAGGGAAGACCTACTGTACATACGAGGTCGCTACGAGTAAATTAAAGTCGCATGTCTGAGGTCGACTACTGCCTGAGTGAGAATGAATGTTGTTTGCACAGGTGTGGAACACGTTGGTGTTTTGGATCATTTTTACCGTCTTCTACATACTGCTCATAGTCAGCTTGAGCGCGGAATTCTACTACAAGGGACAATGGCATATTGACAAGGGGATTTATCAGCGACTGAGACAAGAGTGGCCACCTTCCAGTCCTAGAAAGTGGTTCCATTCTTCCTATCCGGTACACTACACGTACGCTACATACAGTACGCAGGTAACTGTAATGCTGCGTGTACAAACAAACCTATGACAACAAGGGACAGTGACTGACTATTATGCATGCAGTGGCATAATATGGGTGCGCTAATACACGGGATAAACAGCTAAAATATGGGTGCGCTAATACACGGGAAAACATATAAACACACCCCAATGTACACTCTCCCCAACACAAAAATAAATAGATCTCCGCCCCCCCCCCCGCCCCCGCCGGCCCCTTCCCCCCCCCCAAAAAAAAGGGTCGCGTCAGGTGTAAAATTACATTTGGCTTTCTGCTCCAAAAGGATAAACAGCTAAAATATGGGTGCGCATTATATCACACCTGGAGGTTATGTATTCTTTCACGACTTGTTATATATTTATTGCTAGTCTGTCTATTGCATAGGGATAAACAGCTACTACACAGCCCTTTATGGATGGCTTGTACACGTCACTGGTCCGAACACATAACGTACTGTATTTTGAACAAGTGAGATGAAAACTGTATCATCTATGTACTGATTGATGGAAGCTTGATCTTTTAGGGTCGCTTTATCTTCATTCTGATGTTCTGTCTTCTCAACTTTGCATTGTAAGTATGACACAGTCATTGAATACCTACACGAGCGTGTTCTACGTACGTACAGTATGTTCGTTCGTACGTGTACAGTACGTACGTAATATTCTTCAGTGTGATATTGGGTTTGGTGACAACGCCGAAAGATTTCGGTTCTCATCTCCTCTCCATATTCATTCTGAACTTGCTGCTCTACCTGTGCTATTACATCACAATGAAAGTAATGAAATCGTCAGTGTGCAGAGTTGTATGCGTGAGTAAATTGAGCATGTATTGCATGTATGTGTGTAGGTTCGTCATGGTGAGCCAATAGGAGCTCGACCCTGGTGTGTCATTATCCTCGCTGTGGCATCTTGGAGCGTTTCCCTGTACTTCTATTTCAGCACAGATACTGACTGGACTGTAAGGGGATTACCTATTTTAGGATATCTTTGTTGCTTTTGTTCAAAGTGGAAGTACCGTATTTAAGACAACTCAATTTGTGGATAGAGTTTGGTGTTAGGGTACTGTGGGGTAATGCCGGACACGGGGTAAACTCGGACACCTAAGGCTTTCCTAAACTTGCCACTTCAGCAAATGATGAACATGGTAGTTCATTTGAAAGAGGAGAGTTCAAGGAATCGATTGGTAGAATACTTGTCTCAATCCGCCCTATGGTTGCTGAGATACTAGGGGTCCGGATTTACCCCCGTGTCCGGATTTACCCCACAGTACCCTACTACCCTATACTAACTTGTTTCTAGCTGACTCCTGCCCGATCGAGAGAGAAGAACGATTACTGCGTGTTTCTGGACTTTTTCGACAGTCACGACATTTGGCATTTCATGTCCTCTCTGTCCCTATTTCTCAGCAACACAATCCTGCTAACTATCGACGACCGGCTAGATTTCACACCACAGGAACAAATCGCAGTCTTCTGATATTGTTGGCACTGTAAAATAGGATTCTAAAGTGATAGGCTATTTTTGATATTCATTTGCTTGGAAGATTGTTACAGGTTTGTATATTTTTTCTCGATGAAGTTAGTAGGAGAGGTAGGGTACTATGGGGTAAACCCGGCCACCCGGCTCTTTTGAACTTTCTGTTTCAGGAAATGATGAACCAAGGTAGCTCATTTGAAAGAGGAGAGTTCAAGGAACGATGATATAATATTTGTTTCAATCGGTCCATTACCATTAGTTGTTGCGCCCTGAGTGTTACATGGCCTGATTTTTCCATGGCCGGGTTTACCCCATAGTACCCCACCCCACCTATTTGGTTTTCATTCGGTGCGCACCTTCGGTACTTTTTCGTCCATTCCTTTTCGAGATTCTGTTATGTAGGTAGGCTTCTACCTGTTGACTTGATTCATTCCAGCCTCTAATTGCCGCCCATGCCTAAATAAGTTTCAGCTAAATTTTCTGCAGCTTTTGTTTATGTTATGTACTGTGCTACGTGCCCATACGTATGTTGTGCCTTATTGTATGTTGTGCGTTGCGTTTATCATTGGGACGAACGGTGTCATAGTTTTCTTTATCTCGGATGCTCGTTATATGTTATGCCTACCTTTTTGTGTTTGGTAGTTTTTTGTCATGGGTGCCTCAAGTACTTTTTATATTGCCTCTCTCTACCATAAAAATTACAAAATGTTATTGCAGCTTGTTGCCATAAATTTTTCAATCCAGACCCCAAGATGTGGCACGTCCACCAGCCACTCTGTATTTGAAAGCGGGTGCTGAACGTGGGGCTTATTAGTGTAGTCAGTGCGAAATAAGCATAGGGTACTACGGGGTAATCCCGGCCATGGGAAAGTCCCGGTCACCTACAGTAAGTTTCAGGGCTGCATATCTCAGCAACCAATGCACCGGTTGAGACAAGTACAATATCACTCGATTCATTGAACGCTGCTCTTTCAAATGAGCTATTTGGTTCATTTGCGGGAACAGCCAGTTCGGACAGGAGCTTGGTTGGCCCGATTTAACCCACAGTACCCTATGGTGCGTTAGCAAATTGCCTACAATTAAAAATTTAGATTGCTTCCATTTTACTGTTTTGTATTTCAAAATCAAAAGTGGCAAAGGTCACCAGACAAAATACTTCTACTTCTGCTTTTACTTTTAGTGTCGCAATCTTTCCTTCCAAGCGAAAGGTTATCCGGCACAGTAAAGTATTTTGTGCTGCTTGCATATTGAATGTACTCTTCTCCAATACAAGGTACCTAACAAGATGAACCGCAGCCTTCTACTGTCTTTGCTTATTGTACTGGTCATCTGCTGCACGACAATAGTTCAAGCCTTTGTCATTAATCCGGGCACGATTGTGGACCATGAACCGGAAGCAGGTGGCGAAAGAATTAAAGAAGCGATTTTTAACACGCATAATTATCAGGGATGGGGTTAAGATGGCTGAGAGTTGTTCATGATCAACCGAAACATCAAAGTTACGAGTTCGTCCAAGTTGCAGCTCCTATAAACACCGAACGAAATTGATCGTCGTGTCTCTGGGTAAGCTCATGACTTTGATGTTTCGGCATCGGCACTGGTTGCCAAAGTGCTTTTATTGTTGTTACTGAGCGGAAGTGTTATTTGTCGCCGCACAACAAGAATGACCCGATAATATGAGAGGCCGGAGTAAAAAATGCTAACAAGACATATTTGACAGACACGACTGGTCGCTACGCAGCAAAACGGAAAGAGTGCGAAGGAAATGCCGGAATCGGAATTGAATTCTCTCTTATTTAGCAAGGTTTTTGAGCTTCCGAAGGTCAGCCACCCTGGTGGTCTAGTGGTCTAATGCGCCAGCTCTCAGTTCAACCCTCCTGCCTGGAGGTTGCCGGTTTGGGGTTCCGGTTGTAATACGTCCCCCGTTAAAGGGAGTCGATGGCGTACGCTTAGAACCGCGAGAGTGGAAGCAGGATCTTCCGCGACAAACCATCTAGGCTGGCCGCCTTTTTGCGCTGCGTGCGTGGTTTGCACCGCGCTGCGAGTTTATTGCGAAGAGTCGTACGTACTCGGCTTTAAAATTAATTATATTTAGGCCTATTCCTTGTTTGGGTATTTTGGTGTATTCGTTTTTTATTTATTTTAAAGGCAAGGGGTCCCCTACACCGACTTTGGAATTTAAAGTTCAAACCAATTTTATCATAAACTACATTGTTAACCGAGTCTTTTGCAAAAAACCGCTTTTCAAAATTCCTATCCGTTCATGAGTTATTCGAAGATAAAAATCGATAAATTTCAGTATTGAAGCGGTCCTCGGGAACCACTACGGTAGTTAACTACGTAGTTAACTACCGTAGTGGTTCCCAAATCCGTCTTCAGTACTGAACTTGACTGAACTTTGCACACCGACAACTCGTGAACGGATAGGAATTTTGAAAAGCGGTTTTTTGCAAAAGACTCGGTTAATAATGTAGTTTATGATAAAATTGGTTTGAACTTTAAATTCGAAAGTCGGTGTAGGGGACTCCTTGCCTTTAAGTTGCGTCAAACTGCATCTTAGGGGCACAAAATTAACCTACGTACATATGTATCTATAATCTCTAAGGTCTAACCTACGATTTTGTTTTCTAACGTAACTTTGGCCGTTTATATCAGTAGTAAGTAATATCAGTAGTAAGTAAGTAGTAATACTGCATTTGGTATTTTTGGCCATAAGTGGGCATGAACTGAAGAGCAAAGTTTTCATTATCCTCGGCTAAAATTAAAATTATTAATTCCGAAATAATTGGCATTGCAGCTTGTTGCCATGGATCATTTTCTTGTCCGAAGACTTCGTCACAATATGTACGTACATACAAAATACAACACTTTTACACCAAACAACACTGCACATACTGCATACTTTACATATTTTATACACGTACAGTACCATACAACCTGCGGCTGCTTTTTATCACCCCCATCATCACTCTCGCAATAACTATTAAAAAGCATAGTCTTCTGTTATTATTTTCACTGGAAAATAAAATGTATATGTATAGTAGCGTGAGGCAAAACCGCCCCATGGAGCAAAATCGGTAGCCGTCCACCCAATGGTAGTTTTATCTCATATTTTAAAACATGGCTTCTGAACTACAGAATCATGAGACTTCAGAACTACACAGTGTCATGAACTATACAGTAATAACCTTGGCTTCGTGGGGGTAAAACCGCCATTGGGTGGGAGAAGGAGGCAGATTTACCCCATGGGGTCGTTTTGTCCCAAATTGTATATCACGCAAATACGTGTATCACAAGCAGAACCACAGACGCATCTGACCCATTGTCGTGTACCACATGGTAAGCAGGAAAAGCAGGGGCGATGATCTCATCATCATCCACGGCATGTAGCCATTAAAGCTGAGAAGCGTTAAAGTACCATTATTATTACTGCTGCTACTATTAGCTGCCAGTGTTCTGCCACTTCGAAATGTGGAGAGACTGTCCGCACTGTTGGGACATCTGCCCCAGCGCTCCAAGCACACAGACGGCACCCGACTAAAGGGGAAGTGCGACCGAAGATTTTTCTCTCTTGTGACAGAATGATGATGCAGACGATAAAAAGAATGATTCCTTCATTCTGTGCAGTTTTTTTATGCTGAATCCCCATCACCAATCCTCCATCCAAAGGGAGCAGCTGGAAAAAAAACGTTTCCTTGAGGCCAGCTCATCGCAGTTTAGGTTGCGCTACAAAGTGACTATTGTATCCATCTTTTTGCTGAAAAAAGTGATCAATAGTTTGCAACTCGCGCTGTAGGTATGTTTGTGTACCAGATGGAGACATTTTTTTGTTATGTGACATGGGGTAGGATTGATTTAGCATAAAAAACCTGCAAGAAAGAAAAACTTCAAAAGATTGATCCAAAGAACCATTTTAGAACCATTTTTCCATTCTTTGAAACTCGTTCGTTCCAGATGGAGACATTTGTTTGGTTGTGTCATGGGATAGGATTAATTCAGCCATAAAAACCTGCAAAGGTTGTTCACCGAAAAAACTTTCAAAAGATTGATCCTCTGCCTTCGCGCTATGAAAATCGTTCGGCCGCACACCCCCCTTTAACAGCGCACAAGCAGCTGGAAGGTGATGGGCCTAGTTGGAAGCAGTAGTGATGATGAAATGCGTGTATGGAGATGAGAGCGTGCGCCAGTCGGTCACAGCCAGCTTTCTCACCAATCGCAGACGCCTCCATCTGCTTCTTAATCGTGCCGACTTCTAGCCTAAAAGGGGTGTAAAATATTTTTAAAGGAGGATCTGGCGGGAAATTAGTACGGAGGCGTCAAGTTTCACATTTTTTACATTTGAACATACCTACATATGTAAAATTTCATCCTCTTTCGATCTATCCCCATGTGTTGGAGCCGATTTTGCCTCTGTAACGCAGGGAAGCAGTTAACAATTTTGGTTATTTTACGTATTTTACTATTTCGCGTATTCTAACTGGTTCCCTGCTTCACAGAGGCATAATTGACTCCAGAACATGGGGTTAGATCGAAAGAAGATGCAATTTTACATAAGGTAGGTGCTTTCAAATGTTAGAAATTCGAAACTTGCCTCCCTGTACAAACTTTCCTGCCAGATCCCCCTTTAGTCGCGATTTCTGGCACAGGAAAGTATAATGGCTATAATGACTATAATGGCAGTACAGTAACCCCATTCCTAGCATTCAGACTGTACACACCTGGCATATGGATCGTAAGTATATGATCATGAATACCTATACAGAAGTAAACATCAGTAAACAATAAACATCAGTCATGAATATACAGCAGTAAACTTCAACAGCAGTGTTGGTTAAAAGGGTAAAGCAACAGCGTAGAGAAGACTAAGATTAAGAGGAAGCTGGGAACTCGGAAGAGAGAGACGGGCGGGCTGCTGTTGTTCTGATGACGATGATTCGAGCGCCGGGTTGCTTTCAGCGACAGAACCTGCGACTGGTCCCAGGAAGCGACGCAACTGCCCCAAGTGGCGATGCATACGGTAGGAAGGCGGGACTTAGCGCAGAGACACTCTGACGAGGCGCCAGGGAATGACCCGCCTTTAAAACAGGGTGTGTTTTAAATGTTTATGTTGTTAAAGCTTCATTACAGCCTCCATTTGTGCATAGCCTAAGCCTAAGCCTAAGCCTAAATCTAAAATTGAGCAGTATGCAGTACCTAGTGGCGTATGTACGTGACATGTTCACTGGTCAGTGGTCACTGTACGTGCGCCTCCTCCCATTCTTCTTTTCAGTTGGCTTGCTTTGATTCATACAACAGCAGCTGTACCGTACGTACGTTGAAGTTCCTATCTTTTGTGCATACGTAGAGCCTAAGCCTAAGCCTAAGCCTAAATCCAAAATTAAGCTGTATGCAGTGGGGTATGTACGACATGTTCACTGGTCACTGTATGTGCGCCCCCGCCCATCCTTCTTTTCATTTGGCCTGCTTTGATTCATAAAACAGCAGCTGTACTGTACGTACGTTGAAATTCCTATCTTTTGTGCATACGTAGAGCCTAAGCCTAAGCCTAAGCCTAAGCCTAAATCCAAAATTGAGCTGTATGCAGCGGGGTATGTACGACATGTTCACTGGTACGTGCGCTTCCGCCCATTTTCATTTGGCTTGCTTTCATTCATACAACAGCAGCTGTACTGTACGTACGTTGAAGTTCCTTTTTTTGCATACGTAGAGCCTAAGCCTAAGCCTAAGCCTAAGCCTAAGCCTAAGCCTAAATCCAAAATTGAGCTGTATGCAGCGGGGTATGTACGACATGTTCACTGGTCACTGTACGTGCGCTTCCGCCAATCCTTCTTTTCATTTGGCTTGCTTTCATTCATACAACAGCAGCTGTACTGTACGTACGTTGAAGTTCCTATCTTTTGTGCATACGTAGAGCCTAAGCCTAAGCCTAAGCCTAAATCCAAAATTGAGCTGTATGCGGGGTGTGCCCAGAAGAGCGAAACTCACTTGCGCAACTCCCAGTTGCGCGAAAATAAAAGGGCGACGTGTCAGTTGCGCGACGTGGAAAGTCCGCGTTGCCCCGAAAGCGCGCCGTACATTTTGCGCTGAACATACGTTTGCGCGAAAAAATTTTCCGCCAATATGCTCCTTTGCGCGACACCAAATTTGCGCAATTCTCACTTGCGCATTCAATAAAAATGGTGCTGTATTTGGTGCTGTATTTAGTAATGTTGTGTCAAGAGCGACGCAAAAGCATTTGTATTTGGCGTAGTACGACGTCTCAAAAACACCCCCAAAAACATGCGATTTGGTGCTACAGAATGAACTGCTGGGTATTTTTCAACATCCAGCATACCGTTCGATTTGTCTCACTGAGACGAGTCGATCCATACCTCTGGCGCACCTCTACGTGGCACGCAAAGTTTTTCCAGAAAAACCGTATTTGAATTGCTATCGTTTGAATAAAGATTGTACAACGCACAGGCCGTTTCAAGGTGCGCACAGATGCTTGTTGAAAAGTTCAGGTGTTGCTCTTTCATATGAGTACTCTGCTGTTTTCCAACTCGCCCTGGTTGTCTCAGGAGAGATTGATGAAGATAGGACCTCATATAGCCTGTTTACTATGGTATACTCTGTTCAACAAAAGAAAACGTCGAGAAATCCATACCAATGGGCAAACTGGTGAGTTTGATGTTTCGTGCCACAGTAGAATTTGCCTCTGAGTCTGAGCACATTGACGTTTCATCCAGTCACCCACTTCTTGATGTTTCATAAAGTGTCTGTGCCTCTTTATTTTGGAAAGAGTCCGTATCCACCTTAATCAGGAATGACAATAATAAAAGTACACTTCACATTTCGCGCAAATGGGCAGTGCGCAAACATAAATCGCGCTTTTGGGGCATCGCGCAAACATACATTTGCGCTTTTGGGGTGTCGCGCAAATGGATAGTTGCGCAAAAAAAGTGTCGCGGTCAAATTGAATCGCGCAAGTTGGACGGTGCGCATCTCTATTGTCGCTCATGTGGAATCGCGCAACTGACAGGCGCGCATCGCATTTTCGCGCTAGTGGGCACAAATCCTGTATGCAGCTGGGTATGTACGACATGTTCACTGGTCACTGTACGTGCGCCTCCGCCTTACTTTGAACTTCCTATCTTTTGTGCATACGTACGGTAGAGCCTAAGCCTAAGCCTAAGCGTAAATCCAAAATTCAGCTGTACGCAGTGGGGTATGTATTTTACGCAACACGCTGAGTTCTATAGATAGTGAACTCTGTCCACGCCACGGCCAGGCTGACTACAGTACGCATGTACCTTTAAACTATATCTCACGCCGTTAATAAACACCCAAATTTATACTACTGTATTGAGGCGAGTCATTCCCTGGGCTGAGAAGTCACTTGGTGTTAGCATAGTGGCGTGCTGACGTATGAGATTGTAGCAGTAATTATGATGGTAAAAGTGCAAGAAGGACATGGTTGCACGCAGTCGCTGACACCCGGAGGACCCGTTCAAATGCCCCGTCCGCATTTGGTTGCGCACCACCGCCAATTCAAGCCTGAAACAATCATCGATCCGGCCATTTTTCGGCAAATTTAGCACTTTATTCTACAGTGGGCCAGCGTAAAGCGCAAGCGAACAAAAGCGCAAATTAAACCACACGATGATTGTTCCAGGCTTGAATTGCGACCGCGAACAAACGCAAGCAAAGCGCTCTATTCAACACACACAAATATGCTATCCATCCACGCCTTGCGCTAAAAATCTGGGGGTGGCGAGCTGACCCTTCGACTTTTCTTTCATTAGTGCCGGCTGGGTGGTCGACCGTCGTTTCGAAGACATGACATGTCTGTCTACTATTGACCATTATCCTAAGCGTAAGGCAATCTTGTATGTATACAATACATACTGTATGTACACTTCTAAGCCTAAGCCTATGTCCATTGCTAAGCCAAAGCCTAAGCCTATGTCCATTGCAAAGCCTAAGCCTAAGCCTAAGCCTAAGCATTAGCCTATGTCCATTGCTAAGCCAAAGCCTAAAGCCTATCTATGTCTGTTGCTAAGCCTAAGCCTAAGCTTGTACATATTTGCTTGAACCACCTTCGTCGGTCGGTACCGATAAAAGAAACTGTACTAAAAAATGAAGAATCATCTCGCGACAACACCAAAAGATTTTTAGCGCAAATCGTGAAAAATACCTGACAGAATTACCTGACAGAAATTACCTGACAGAAGCTACCCGCAGAATTACCTGACAGACATTACCTGACAGAAAGATACTGGTCGTAAACCGGTTCCCTTGTGTTCCTCTGAATATCCAGCAACTCCTGCGAACACTGGTCCACCATGTCGCGACTGCATTTCTTCTTGGAGCATTTCTCTTCCAGATGGCCCAGCAGCGCTACGAAGAGGTGTTTGGTGTGAATCGGCAGATGCCGGATGCGGTGGCTGGTTGCGAGCTGTCTGAAATACATAAAGCATGCATTTGTTGTACATACACAGCGCAACGCCAACCCAGAAAAATGATGTTTCACAACAAATAGGTAAAAACATGCGAATGTTTAGGGACTGTATGCACTTTTTCAGCTTTACTTTCTTCTATGTAGGCGGTGTGGAAAACACACAGTCAACCAAATGTACTCAAGCCTAAGCCTAAGCCTAAGCCTAAGCCTAAGCCAAAGACTAAGCCTAAGCTTAAATCTAACCCTTAGCCTTAGCCTAAGCCAAGCCTAAGCCTATGCCCAAGTCCAAGCCTAAGCCTAAGCCTAAGCCTAAGCCTAAGCCTAAGCCTAAGCCTAAGCCTAAGCCTAAGCCTAGCCTAAGCCTAAGCCTAAGCCTAAACCTAAGCCTAGTATACGTACGTATGTTTGTACGTACCTAGGTTGGTGTCCGGTTTTACCGCAGCACCTGCCATAAAATCATTGTACAAAAAATTTTGTGCCTTACGCGGGTGTCAACGTCGAATCCGCTTTCCTGTACGCTCTTAACGCCATCCGCCCGATCTCGGTCACTCCGCACGTAGTGGGTCCTCCGTTGCCGATGCATTTGGTGATCCTCTCGTACTGTTTGCAGGTTAAAGGTCCGATGGCCGACAGTCTATCCCGTTCTACCCGGTCTCGTTGGTGACTGATGAGCGCGAATACTTCGTCGAAGCATCTGCCCAGCTGGGACTGATCGCAATCTTCTTGCACCGGCTGCACGACTTTTAGCAAGACGATCAACGAGCCCAACACTGGAAAGATCATCCACCAGCATTGCATAATACGGGTTGTGGGTGGCATAGAGTTTAAGGGTCAAAAGTTAAGGGTACAGGTCCTTGTTAAGGGTAGGGTCCTTGTTAAGGGTAGGGTTTAGGGTTCAGGTTCAGGTCGTCCATGAAGAGTGAGTAAAGGGTCGTGGGCGGCCTTAGGGTTAAGGATCAAAAGTTAAAGGTGCCAGGTCCTTGTTAAGAGTCAAGGTTACGGGTTCATGTCCTTGAAGAGTCATAAATTTTATGGGTCAGAAGGTAAGGGTGCCAGGTTCTTGGTACAGGGTCATACTGGTGTGGCAGGGTTGGCAGGCAGATTAGATAGTATCGGGTGCCTCTTTTGCTTTTGATCTCGAATGAGAACAAAACAAACCGGCAACACTTCATAATACGTAATGTACTCTCTTTGGGTACGATACGATACGTGCTAATTTGATAGGTTACAGCGTTACAGGCATGTGAAAATGGTATGTTACTCACTTGGTGGGATGAAAGGGGAGCCAATACAGTATGCGAAGAGCAATGAATTCGATAGCAGCAGAGCCGGTATGTCAAGCTTTCAATTAGTGACAGATGATAGCTGTTTGAAAAGTCATCATCAGAAGGCAAATGCGAAAGCCAAAGCCGCTAAAACTCTGCTTGTTCAACATGAGAGCACGCCAAATGATTCCATATCGGTATAGCGATTGGGGGAGTTGTTATCGTGTATAGGTCTAGCAGCTACTACATGGACAATTATTGTGAAACTATGTACTTTGAATCTAAACAACCATACCACCACACATACCTATGTATACGTACGTACACATTTTACCACGTAGTACATACATACGTGGTCATACATGAAGCAAATTGGTCATCAACAGTCAATGCGGCCCCATCAATTTGTCTGTCCAAGTGCATTACCGATATTGGACGGACAGAGCTCTTAAGCAAGAAGGAGAGAGAGGGAAAGATAAGGGGGCATTTGACCGTGTCATGAAATATGAAGGAGCTAATGCATTCCTAATCTCTTTCCGGAGCTTTTTGCTCTTTTCATCATATATCGCCGCCGCCGCATTTTAAAGGCATGGAGAAGTTTCTGCTTCCAGCGACTAACTTGTAAAAGCAGCGTACATAGGGTAATGTGGGGTAATTCTGGGCTGGATTAGAGCTACATACATAAAAAGAAGCCCACTGCTCATGCAAAAATGCACCTTTTCTGAGGAAAAAATTGGCTAACTAGAAAGAAGCTGACCATTGCTGCAAAATGGTCAAAAATTTCTGCCGCCCAAATTACCCCGTACTACCCTTTTCTTTCAGGGAAAAGCCAAGGAGCCGCCCTGAATATGACCGGCGTTTTTCTTTCACCTTGGCTGGCACTTTAGCCCCTGTATGTAGAAATAAGCTGAGTGAGTGAGCAAAAAATTGTACGTACAAGTTGCTCTGGTCGTGCAATTTGATTTCTCAGATATATGTACATAGAAGAACAAGACCCAATAATCCAACAGCATCGTATCTACGTACGTACAATACGCATAAATGTTTGTTATTCAATACATACTGTAACTTGGGATATTTTCGGATAATTATTTTTTGCTTCGTATCGAGAAAATTTTCGGATAGAACAATAAATTACGTATGCGAGGAGACATGCTTTATCAATAAAAAATGTGTCCGCTCCACAACCCCCACAAAAAACCACACCCACCCGTGAATTTCGGCACTGGACCACATAAAAATTCGGAGAGACTAGTGTTCACCCCGCCCACCCTTATTCGGTCTCGCCAAAAAAAATAAAAAATGTGGTGAATTCCCGGAATAAAACTTATTCGGGGACCCTTCCGAAAATTTCCTTGTCTACACCAGCCACATTTTTTTCCTTCAGCTTCCTTCTAAATTGCTCGAGTCATGCGGCTTTTTATGTGAAGTTCCTGCTTTCAATTAGACGAATCAGAAGTCCCCAAACACATGGCCAGCCAGACACTGTGAGGCATATAGTATCTTTTTTATTCAAGCAACTTTATTTATCACCAACTGCTGATTGATATAACCCCGCTTTTATTGCTACTGATAGAGCAAATAAACACTTTCCAAATAAGCGACAGAAAAATCATGAGGCAGCAGAAATAACAATTTTTTTTATGGAAAATATGCCAAGGAAGACACCAGCTAGCACATCAACCACTCCAGAAATCTCCCAGGCACACAACCATCAACAGCAAACAATAATACACAACTCATAAGTATACGGTAAGCGAAAACATAGATAAAGAACCTTGCGTAGCAGCAGTTCGAAAGCTCAATTTCGCTCAAAAAACTCAAGGCATGAGAAGCAGGCGGCACAAAATTACGGTAAGAAAATTATACCTCGAAGGCGAACTGTATAATTCGCAAAAACCGTATAAGTAAGAATACATAATTGGGCTTTGGGGAAGAATGGAGCACACAGTGTAAACGAAGGAGGCAATCACTGACTCATATTTGACCCATTTTAATGGGTTGCGTAAAACCCAACATAATGGGGAATCTAAATGTGTGTGTGTGTGTGTGTGTGTGTGTGTGTGTGTGTGTGTGTGTGTGTGTGTGTGTGTGTGTGTGTGTGTGTGTGTGTGTGTGTGTGTGTGTGTGCGCGTGCGTGCGTGCGTGCGTGCGTGCGTGCGTGCGTGCGTGCGTGCGTGCGTGCGTGCGTGCGTGCGTGCGTGCGCGCGCGTGTGTGTGTGTGTGTGGATGACATGCTTTAGATTCCCCATTATAATGGGTTTTACGAAACCCATTACAATGGGTCGATTATGAGTCAGTGGTTGCTTCCTTCGTTTACACTGTGTTCTCCATTCTTCCCCTAAGCCCACTTATATATTTTTGGTAGAAGCATGGTGGATAACCGAAGTGAAATATTGATACACTTTCAGCAGGAAAAACAGAGAAAAAAAGCCTCATGATGGATGGATGCGGGGCAACGGAAAGTTCATTTGATTACATATGCGCATATCTGAAAAGAACGGTAGCCAAAAATACCTCAAGATAGAACTTGCAATAAAGGTGCAAAAGGCATATCAATAACATATCTATCATAGGTATGCACAGCACGGTACATACGTACGTATCATCGCAAGTATGAGGACAATCACAGCCATAACTGGGCATGTAGGGTAGCGTGGGGTAAAACCGCCCATGGGGGAAATCCGCCCACCCATGGCGCATTTACCCTCATTCAAAAACAGGGCTCTCAAAAATGTATCTCGGGACACTTCTGCCTAGCTGCTTCTTTCTTCCTAGCCATAACTTGACAACCTAGGCCTGATGGGGTAAAAGCGCCATAGGTGGGCGGATTTACTCCATGAGCGGTTTTACCCCACGCTACCCTATACCATTACTCACCCATATAGAATAAACAACAATACTGTTAACGGGGAAAATATATATAACACGGTAGCTGAAGTGAATGAATCGCTCAGGAATAATGCTCAGCACACTTTTCGAGTCACAGCTAGCAGGACAGGATTATCATGCCGCCAAATCTGTTACCATCGTACATACATACACCATTGACAAGTTTATCTATTACTTAACCCATCCCCAAATTCATCTTCTACAAAAGTCAACCTACTACGTGGTCCGATGCGAGAAAATTTCGGGACGAGTTAACATTAAAACCCTTTTAACACATACCGCGACCTGGCGTCACTGTTGGCAACAAGTCATTCAGCTGTTGTCTATATATTTGTGGTGTTGTCGGTAACAAACCGTAAACAAACCGACAACACCCATATAAACGGACACCAATTTGTTGCCAACAATGACGCCAGGTCGCGGTATGTGTTAAAAACTACTCAGCCAAGTTTGAGCCCTTTCAAATAATTCCTCATATCACTGAGAACCGACGGCACCGACTGATGATGCTTCGTTTTCAGTTCTCTCGATTTCCTATCAAACGCATCCTCCACACTCTGACAGTTTCTCTCCATTCTTCCGCTAGGCGTCGCCCCAATCGCCTTCTTTTCCCGTTCTTGCGCCTCCTCTTTCTCAGCCTGTTGTTCTTTCTGCTGCCGCCACACTTGAAACATGCACGTCTCCACGAACCACTTGAGAAATAGCCTCTGAAATCATACAGAAAGGAAAAAATTCGCCAGGGAATCGAACCCGGGAGCCCTCGGGTTCCAGGCGAACGCCATAACCACTGAACCAGGCACCTGGATGGCCGAAGTCACATAAATTCGCCTTTTCAAACCAGAAAAAACATTGCCAAATGTACAGCTAGGGAATCGAACCCAGGACTTTTCGGGTAGCCACATAATTCCTCATTTTGAAGCCAGAAAGAAAGATTTGCCAGATGTGCCTAAATAGGAATCTAGCTCAGGGGACTGCTCCTCGGTTCCAGACGAACCGTAAGAACCGTAATTCCCTACCGTACGTACTGCACTGTGCGTACATACATAACCGTACCCTATTTACCGTACCATGAACATCCCCCTCCACTATGCATAGCCCCACATAGGAACCCCAATTCTTGCATAGCTCCGGGGGGAATACACCAAAAAATACGGTATACGATACATTTCATACCTGACTCTTGCTGCGAGCCTGTTCCACGAACGCGCCCGTTTGAAAGCCGGCGGGTCGACCGTCCTGCTGTCGCCTGCTGTAGAGACAGGCGCGGTAGTGACCCAGGAGGGAGGCGAGGGCGCCCAGAAAGACCTCCGCCGCCCGCTCCCCACTGTTGGCGGCCAGGGCTTCCTCCAACCCCGTGCGCATGCTGCTCAGTAGCTTGGCGGGGAGGCACCGGTCCAGAGAGGAGGAGGAGGAGGAGTCGGGCTTGCCTGAAAATATAGGAGGGAAAGTAAGTTGGGTACTGTGGGGTAAACAAAGTAAGTTGGGTACTGTGGGGTAAGCCCGGACATCTAAGTTTCAGGGCTGAACACTATCTCAGCAATCAATGGACCGATATTGAGACGAGTATGTCATCAATCGATTCCTTGAACTCTCCTCTTTCAAATGAGCTTCCTTCGTTTACACTGTGGTGTTCATCTTTGCTGAAACGGCAAGTTCACAGGAGCTTAGGTGGCCGGGTTTACCCCCATTTTTACCCGCCTCCCAGCTTCCCCGTCGCAATTACATCCTTCACCTCACCACTCCCAGCATCACGTCCAACATTAGGAGAAACTGCTCCCCGCTGTCCCCCTCCTCACCCGGTTACCCCACAGTAACCCCTTTACCCCATGACCAGGTTTACCCCACAGCAACCCCTTGCCTTACCCGTTTTGCCGGCTCCCCCGTCATAATCCACGTCTTTCGCCACTCCCAGCGTCACAACCAGCAGTGGCAGGGTTTACCCCACAATACCCCCTTTACCCCATGACCAGGTTTACCCCACAGCAACCCCTCACCCGCTTCGCCGGCTCCCCCTTCGAAATCCAAATCCTTCACCACTCCCAACTTCACATCCAGCACCAGCAGAAACTGCTCCCCACTATCCCCCTCCTCCCCCAGTTACCCCCAGCAACCCCTTTACCCCATGCTGGTTTACCCCACAGCAACCCCATTACCTCACGGCAGGGTTTACCCCACAGTAACCCCTTTACCCCATGCCGGATTTACCCCACAGTAACCCCTTTACCCCATGCCGGGTTTACCTCACAGTAATCCCTTTACCCCATGCCGGATTTACCCCACAGTAACCCCTTTACCCCATAAGTACCCCACAGCAACCCCTTACCCGCTTCGCCGCTGCTTCCCCCATCATAATCCACGTCCTTCACCACTCCCAGCGTCACGTCCAGCACCAGCAGGAACTGCTCCCCGGAGCTCTCCCCCTGGTCCTCCCCCATCCCGGGTGACACCAGCAGCGGCTTGAGTTCGTGCAGGTTCTGCCGGAGCAGGCCGAACAGGTAGGGCGTTGGGGAGTAGGCGAGGTGGACATGGGAGTCGGGAAGGGCGGGGATGAGCGTATGGGGCCACTCCAGCGGCCAGAGGAGGCCCGCGAAGGTCGCGACCACCGCCGCCACGGCAGGCACCGACTCCGCCACCACCAGCACCCGCTTCTCGCTGAGCAGGGCGGCGAAGAGGCGCAGCGAGCTGTCCACGCCCAGCTTCTTAAAAAATAAAGCTGGATTAAAACTCCTCCCGGAAGTCAAAGTCTCAGTGCGCAACACTTTGTGCAACCGACGCCAACCGACATAATGGAAGTTGTGCAACTGACGTCAACCGAACCGGCATATGGAAGTTGCGCAACCATGCATGGCAACGCTTGGCGTCGCTTGCGCAACTCCTCCATTTTATATCCGTTGACGTCAGTTACTAATTTGTACCCTACCTAGAAAAACAAACAAAACTACGTACGTACTTACATATTTCACTGAGTCATGCCAAAATGACACAATGTAAAGTACATGGGGTAAATCCGGCCACCTAAGTTGTAGGGCTGCATATCTCAGCAAACAGTGGACCGATTTAGACAAATACTGCATCACTCTATTTCTTGAACTCTCTTCTTTCAAATGAGCTACCATGTTCATCATTTGCTGAAACAGCAAGTTCACACGAGCTTAGATGGCCGGGTTTACCCCATAGTACCCTTCTGCAACATACATTATCGCACCTTTAAAACCTCCAAGCACTGCTTCCTGCTCTGCGGTGTGGCCAAACAGGGCGGGCCCAGTCTCTCTCCAGGGTCCAACTGTAGCGACCGACCCAACGGCAGCCCCTTCAGGTCCCGCAGGGAAAAATTACCTCGCGCAGCCGGCACCCCTCTCGAATGCAGGGAGGCCAGAAACTGACCCAGCAAGGGCGGCGTCTCCTTTAAAGGGGGGATCTGGCGGGAAAATTTGTATGGGGAGGCAAATTTGGAATTTCTAACATTTGAAAGCACCTACTTATGTAGAATTGCATCCTCTTTCGATCTAACCCCATGTTAAAGAGCTGATTTTGCTTCTATGAGCAGGGAACCAGTTTGAATGCGCGAAATAGGCCAAAATGTTGCGAAATCCCTTTTCAAACTGGTTCCCTGCATCACAGAGGTAAAATCGACTCCAAAACATGGGGTTAGATCGAAAGAGGATGAAATTTTACACAGGTAGGTGCTTTCAAATTAAAAAAATTCGAAACTTGCCTCCTCCATACAAATTTTCCGCCAGATCCCCCCTTTAAAACCCGTACAGCTTCCGCAGCTAGCGACAAATAGAGCGACGGTGAATGGACGGGGCTAAGCAGGCAGAAAACTTCTGGAAATTCCGACAAATTGGCAGCAGAATCAGAAGAACGCGAAAATCGGCGACAGTAGGCGAAACGTCGTCGCGATTTCTCATCAGAAGTCGTCACCACAAATTCCTGGTCCTGGCCATCACCAACTCCTTGGTCCAGCTCAAAGGATGTAGACGCTGTAGGAGAAGACTCGAGATGCGGTTCGTCTGAGCAGAGATGCACGTAGTGCTGCGAGGGACGCGAGAAGTCAGGGTAGCAGAGGAAGGGAAGCAGCGCCAGAAGCGAGGCGTCATTCTCTGGGCAAGAGGAGGAAGAATTGGAGCTTGAGGAGGGTGGGTATTGATAGACGATGCAGGGCACGTGTCGAGCTACCGCCGCCGCGGACTGCGAACCCGCCGCGGACACACTCGCGCCGTCTGCGAGCATGGCCCTAAAAAGCAATAATCAATCAACATATGAATACAAAGTCAAATCGACCGTCCTATCCAGGACTTGCGCTAAAATATCTGTGCCGGCGTGGTTCAGCATCGTTTCCTCATCACAAATGCGGATTTTTGTCCGTGCTTCGTGTACTGCTATTTAGCAGAAGTACATGCAAAAAAAACTACGCAGTACGACTTGAATCCCATAGCCAACTCGCTCTGACCAGACTGTACGGGTCAGCAAGCAACCACCCAGATATTTTTAGCGCAAGTCTTAGATAGCACGAATGAGCAGTAACTAACGTACGCTGGCGGGTACTGCAGGGTAAACCCGGCCAACTAGCACTGAAGGCCGTTCTTTCTACGTGGGTGTCCGGGTTTACCCCATCATACCCTACAAACGCATACTCTACAGTACAGTAGGGTACCGTGGGGTAAACCCGGACACAGGGCAAACCCGGACACATAAAGCTTTTCTGAACTTGCCGCTCCAGCAAATGATGATCATGGTAGCTCATTTGAAAGAGGAGAGATCAAGAAATCGATGGGTAGAATACTTGTCTCAATTGGTCTTATGGTTGCTAAGATATGCTAGGTGTCCGGGTTTACCCCACAGTACCCTACGTACCTGACAGCCTCCTGTTGTTCCGGCGGCAGTTGCTCGATCGGTTTCAGTTGGATGAGGGCGGCGAGTTGAAAGAGTTTCGGCGTCTTCTGGCTGCGAAACTGCGTCGCCTCCTGATCGTACGCAGTCAGCGTCCGCTTCCGTACGAGTTTGGCGCGCGTCCGCCTACGCTCCACTTCCTATACACACATTTTGCAAATTCAGTCATAAAGTCAAATTTGGAAAGCGCCCTATGCTGTAAAGAGTCGCTGCTGCAAAGCTGGCAGCGTCGTTTGCCCCACAATAAATAGGGTACTGTGGGGTAAACCCGGCCACCTAAGCTCCATTTTGAACTTGCTGCTTCAGCAAACGAATATGAACCATGAACCAAATAGCTCATTTGAAAGAGGAGAGTTCAAGGAATCGATTGATATCCTACTCGTCTCAATCAGTCCATTGGTTGCTGAGATATGCAGCCCTGAAACTTAGGTGGCCAGATTTCCCATGGCCGGGTTTACCCCATGTTACCCCACATTTACCCCCTTTCCTCACCTGGATAATTTCCGTATCCACACTAGAGGACGAACTCGCGTGGGACCTTCTTTTCTCCTCCTCCTCTTCTCCTTCCGTGTCCACTTCATCACTTCTTTGCGCCAAATCCGCAATAGAAATAGGCCGATCGAAAAACTGCGTATTGCCACCAGTCGGCGAGGACTGCAGTTGACTCTTAATCACCGATCCCATTTCCCTCCTCGTGGCATCTCCCCTCAGTTCTATTGTACGCAGTCTTGGCGGAGGTACCGGACTTGAAGCGTAGTATAAGCCGCCGCCTTGTACCATTCGAGGTGGCTTAAGAGTCTTTAAAGGTGATGGTTTAATGGCTTCCTGGTTAGTATTATTGTTTTCATGTTGCCAGGGTTCGGCGTAGATGGCTTCATCTTCACTATTACTCCGATGGTGCCGAAGAGTAGTGGGGTGTACTTCGTCGGCACTTTTCGATTCGCCTATCCTCGCTTTCGTGTTGACATCACTAACAGCAGCAGCTTTGGTGGAAGTTTGCAAGTGTTCGAACTCGTGTTGAAACCAACGATGATACTTCAAGATGGATGGTTGGCTGCAGTTAGTGGGGAAAGACGTGTTGGGTTCTTCTAAAAAAATTACAAATGCTCGTTTAAGGTCTCACACTATAGATCTCTGAGCCGTGGACTCCTGTACTACTACTGAAGTATCTGGTGATATCTAATTCCAGCTGTTTTCACTTCCTGACACCATACGATCATCCATCTGCTTGTTTTCCGTTCGCTGTTTCCGCTCCAGTCGCGCTCTCTGCGCTCGTCTTCGTACTATGCAGGGACAACTGTCTATGCATGGACTTCTTGATAAATTCGGTCCAGGCTCTCCTGAGCCAACGAAAGCGAGTTGAGAGGAGATCAAGATATCGATCGAAAGCTTGTTACACGATCTCTTTGACGCGCCATAGAGCGCCTCTTGAAACGGCCTCTCCGTGGCGCTATTCTTGATTGAAACGATAACTTTTTCAAACACGTTTTTCTTGGATAACTTTGCGTAGAGGCAACGTAGAGAGGCGCCGCAGGTACCGATCGATTCCTCTCGTCAAGACGCGTTGAATGGTGTGCCGCATGTTGAAAAATACCCAGTGGTTCCTTCGGAACACCCAAATCGCATGGTTTTTATGGTGTTCTTCGGCGTGTCGTACTGCGCCGAATACAAGAGCTTTGGCGCTGCCGTTTGGTGTACGTGTAGAGGAAGAATATACTTTATTCACATTATGACGGATCACTTTTATCTTGTGTACAACGGCTACGACGAAGCCTCAAAGTTGGCTCCGAAACTATAGCGTGAGACCTTAAGAAAAACGCAGCAACACACGTAAGCGCTGAACGTATTGTATTGACGTTGCCAATGTGTATTTACTCTCCGCTCGTAACTGTAAGCATAAATGCCGCAGGGTACCATGGGGTAAACCCGGTCACCTAAGCTCCTTTGAATGCAGTTGCCGTTTCAGCAAACAAATAGCTCGTTTGCAAGAGGAGAGTTCACGGAATCGATTGATATCATACACTTGATCATACTTGTCTCAATCGGTCCATTGGTTGCTGAGATATGCAGCCCAGAAACTAAGGTGGCCGGATTTTTCCATGGCCGGGTTTACCCCATAGTACCCTACGCTACGTCGTGCATTCATAACTACGGCTTACACCTGTAGAGTCAGCGCGTATGTATTGTACACACATACAAAGTCTAAACTGTAGTGCAGGTGTAGCATGATACGTTGTACTTACATACCAGGAGAAATACGTGTACCTTTGTCTTGGCTGTACAAAGAAAAGCATGAGCTACCAATGCGAATGCACATATTGCACATGCATCTTGCACGTATGCATGCACAGCTACCAATGCGTGGACGTATACGTACGTACACAATATTTTCTAGTTCCCCTGAGTGGTGGCAACCCTGGGAGAGGGTTAACACATACCGCACTTGGCCGTCTGTTCTCAACAAGTTAGTAGCTAAACAAAACTGTCTTCGGTTTGTTGACGACACCAAATACAGCATAGCATAAGCGAATTGTCATTTTTTTGACTTTACTTTTCACTTTACTTGTTGACAACATAACAATGACGGGCTGGTGCGGTATGTGTTAACTAACACCAACTCACTCTCCCCAGTCGGTTAACACATACCGCACCAGGCCGTCTTTGTCAAAAAGTAGCTGAACTGTCGTCGGTTTGTTGACAACAAATGAGCTACTTGTTGACAACAATGACGCCAGGCAGCGGTCTGTGTTAACTAACACCAACTCACTCTCATTCCCAGTCCATAATAATTACTTACCAATATTCCCGTTGCAATCAACACGTTCTAGTACCGCATACACATGGCCGTACTGTCGTCCGTCTCTCTCCCCAGCCGTTCCCAAATTACCCCGCCTCACCCCTCCAGTCCTAAACTTCGGCACCGGAGGAGGTGGTACCCCAGGTCTGGACGGTTTCTTCTTAACCACCGGTACTGGTCGACAAACCACGAGTTGAGGTGGCGCTTTGGTACTGGTAGGACTTCGACGGGTGCTATTGTTTAGGGGCAGTTGTTGCTGACTGCCGCTTAATAACAGCTGCTTTCCTTCCATGTAAACCACGTGATCGAATGTGCGAGGCGGTTTAGGCGGTCCTGGGGAAGTCGGCGAGGGGTTAAGAGCGGCAGCTTTCCCTTCGAACAGTTCCTTGGCTAACTGGACGGAAATATGACCATTGGACTGGTTTTTAATGGCAGGGTCCATGGCTGATTGTCTACGCAATGGTCTAGTGTCTACTTACAGCTAATTTGGTGAGGTCCTGGAATAAAGACAGAATTACACACGTCATCTCGCCACTAGCTGGTAGTTGGCGGGGTGGTAAAAAAATAATCAGGGTACAGTGGGGGTTAAAGACAGCGGGCACTCAGTTTTAGACCAGCTTTCATATAATACCTCACCATGTGTACATTACTGCAAAACAAAGCTTTTTCCCAAAAAGCGCTTGTAAGTTTATAAAAAGCTCTGTGAACATCATATGTGTAGCGCGGAAGATGAGGGCTTTTCGTTGCGAGACCCACTTGGCCCTTTTCTTTTGCTAAAACACACCCCTCAGACGCAAAACGGACCACACCTGCAGCCACCGCGTTTGCGTCTGAGGTGTGTGTTTTAGCAAAAGAAAAGAGCGACGTGGGTCTCGCAACGCAAAGCCCTCCTCTTCCGCGCTACACAGATGATGTTCACAGGCTTTTTATAAACTTACAGCGCTTTTTGGGAAAAAGCTTTGTTTTGCAGTAATGTACACATGGTGAGGTATTATATGAAAGCTGGTCTAAAACTGAGTGCCCGCTGTCTTTAACTCGGCCACTTTTCTATCAGGTAAGCTACTACCACCCCGCTAACTATCAGCGGGTGTGCGAAAGGCTGAGCTTGCAATCCTGGGTGGCAGCCCTTTTACTATTCAGATCCATCCCAATCAATTCATTTCCGCATACCAACCAGCTGAAACATCAAATTCACGAGTTCACCCAGTGACGACTAATTATTCCCCTACAATTTTATGGAAGCACCCTGGGTAAACTCGTAACTTTGACGTTTCGGCTGGTTCTAAGAATAAAAGGGAAAACCTCGCGACCACCCAGGAATATAACCCAAGTAGCGAATAGCATACATGAGTAGGGCAGACTTGGCAGAAAGGAACACGCAAATATCGGCGTGAGATGGACTTTGTCTTCCATCATTAACACAGCAATAAACCATGAAATACACAAGAGGAAAACCTTTATCAATGAGGGAGTGACCACTAACATCAGCACAACTGTGAACGTAGAGAGAATAACATGCAATGAAATAGCACTGTGCAACTACACACTGTACGTACATCATACACACCTATATCAAAATACATACACACACGAATACTAATGTATGGAACCATTTACGCACGAAAACACAAAAGATTGATGATAGATGTGTGAAAAACTCAGTGCAGTTTTGGAGAAAAACCTGTCCAACACTACTATTATAAAGTCACGTACAGGTGTAAGTACGTAGGGATGTATGTACGTACGTACGTAGACAGAAAACGCACGATACAACAGGAATAAATGTCGAGATGTAAACAGGATCGTCGCCTATAGGCTCACTCGTGCGTATTAACACCAACCAAACCAGCCAACCACAACAAACTCCATCCAATCAACAAACAGCTTCAACAACGAAAACTCAAACAACGTGGGAACAGTACATTAACTTTTTCACCTGTATGTACCTACCTATCTACAACCAATAATGCCTCATTCATTGCCTCGCTAACTTTAGCATACGGATAACTGACTTACAGATTAGATCGATTACCGTATTTACCGGTGCATAGCCCCATGGGGGTATGCAAAAATTGAGAGGTCCCATATGGGGGTATGCATAGGGGGGGGGGGGGGGGGGTTATGCATTGGGGGGGGGGGGGGGGGGGTTATGCATGGGGCATTTTTTATGTTTTTGAGAGGTGCGCAGAGGCATATTTTTTAGGTCAAAAGCACGTGTTTTAGGGCATAATTGAGGTCAAAACACGGTTATTCTAGTACAATACACCCCAAGCAGGCTATAGGCATCTTAGCTTGGTGTGGGAGTGGCTATGGGCACTATATGACCAGCTTACATAGGTAGGTTCAGGTACTGTACAGTACATATGGGGGTATGCATAGGGGGGGGGGGGGGGTTATGCATTGGGCATTTTTTATGTTTTGCCAATATGGGGGTATGCATTGGGGGGGGGGGGGGGGGGGTTATGCATTGGGGGGGGGGGGGGGGGGGGTTATCTACCGGTAAATACGGTACACGATAAGTACACACGTTACGTACATACGCAACGTACAGCTGTTACATACGCTCCACTGAAACTCAGAATAATTTTTGTACGCTGAACAACACGTAGGGTACCGAGGGGGAAAACCCAACCACCTAAGAAAAGCTCGTTGAACTAAACAGCTCACTTGAAAGGAGAGTTGAAGGAATCGAGTGACATCATCATGTTTGTCTCAATCGGTGCATTGGTTGCTGAGATAAGCAGCCTAAAGCGTAGGTGGCCGGTTTCACCCCACAGTACCCTACGCACCTCAACTGCCCACACATACAGTACATGGCTACCAGTGAAATCTTCTCACCGCAACCTAACCTAACTTCCCATTCCCCCCTTTTTCTTTTCACTCTCCTACTCCTCCCATTTTCCCCTTCCTCCGTCTATTCTCCCCTTTTTCTTTTCACTCTCCATCATTCTCTTCCCATTTTTCCCCGTCCTCTGTCTATTCTCCCCCTTTTTCTTTTCCCCATCCCCCCTTCCTCCGTTCATTCTCCCCGTTTCTCCTCCTCCCCCTCCCCTTTCCCCTCTCTCACTCTCTTCCCCTTCCCCTCCCACCCCTAAACCCTCCTCCCCCTCTTCCCCTCCCCTATCTCCCCCTCCTCCTCTTCCCCCCACCCCTGAATCCGCCTCTGCTCAGCCGACCCTCCACCAGATGCTGGGGTCCGTTGATGTGTGAGTCTTCGCCCCCGCCTCTCGAGCCGAAACTTCCACCTCCTCTTCCTCCTCCTCCTCCTCTGCCTCGTCCACCACCGCCTCCTCTATCTGAACCACCCCTGAATCCGCCGCCGCGACCACCTCCCCGACCTGGAAAACACCGGAGAGACATGGGGCACTATGTAGGGTACTGTGGGGCAAACACGGACACGGGGTAAACCCGGACACCTAGCATATCTCAGCAGCCATACGACCGATTGCGACAAGTATTTCAACAATCGATTCCTTGAACTCTCCTCTTTCAAATGAGCTACAGCACCATGATCATTATTTGCTGAAGCGGCAAGTTCAGAACAGCTTTGGTGTCCCGGTTTACCCAACAGTACCCTACAATACAATGGGGTTAACATGGCCAGGAGAAAATCTGGCCACCTGAACTTCAGGGCTGCATATCTCGGCAACCAATGGACCGATTGAGGCAAATGTTATATCAATCGATTCCCCGAACTCGCCTCTTTCAAACGAGCTACCGTATTTACCGGTAGGGGTATGCAAAAATTGAGAGGGTCCCATATGGGGGTATGCATAGGGGGATTTCAGTGGGGGGGAAGGGGGGGGGGTGGTGGGAGGCAGAGGAGGAGGAGGAGGAAGAGGAGGTGGAAGTTTCGGCTCGAGAGGCGGGGCGAAGACTACACAAGCAGATTGGGGGGGCGGTGGAAAGGGGTAGGGGGGGGGGGGGGGGGGGGGAGGGGGGGGGGGGGGGGTTAGGGGGGGAGGGGAGGGGGAGGAGAGAGGGGAAGGGGAGGGGAGAGGAGAAAGGGGGAATGAAGGAGGAGGGGGGTGGGGAAAAGAAAAAGGGGGAGAAGAAGAGGCGGGGAAAATGGGAAGAGAATGATGGAGAGGAAAAGAAAAAGGGGGAAGCGGAGGAGGGGAAATGGGAGGGAGGAGAGGAAAAGAAAAGGGGGGAGTAGGTAGGTGGGGGGTGGGCCGTTGTTGGCGGGGGGGGTACTGTGGGGTGAAACCGGCCACCTACGCTTTAGGCTGCTTATTCTCAGGCAACCAATGCACCTATTGAGACAAACATGATGGATGTCACTCGATTCCTTCAACTCTCCTTTCAAGTGAGCTGTTTAGTTCAACGAGCTTTACTAGGTGGTTGGGTTTTCCCCCTCGGTACCCTACGTGTTGTTCAGCGTACAAAAATTATTCTGAGTTTCAGTGGAGCGTATGTAACAGCTGTACGTTGCGTATGTACGTAACGTGTGTACTTATCGCGTCCGTTTCCCATCGATACCCCCCCCCCCCCCCCCCCAGGATGCATAACCCCCCCCCCAATGCTTACCCCCCTATTGGCAAAACATAAAAAATGCCCATTGCATCACCCCCCCCCCCCCTATGCATACCCCCATTTGTACTGTACAGTACCTGAACCTACCTATGTAAGCTGGTCATATAGTGCCCATAGCCATCTCCCACACCAAGCTAAGATGCCTATAAGCCTGCTTTGGGGGTGTATTGTACTAGAATAACCCTGTTTTGACCTCAATTATGCCCTAAAACACGTGCTTTTGACCTAAAAAATATGCCTCTGCGCACTCTCTCAAAAACATAAAAAATGCCCCATGCATAACCCCCCCCCCCCCCCCCCCATGCATAACCCCCCCCCCCCCCTCATGCATACCCCCATATGGGACCTCTCTATTTTTGCATACCCCCATGGGGCTATGCACCGGTAAATACGGTAATCGATCTAATCTGTAAGTCAGTTATCCGTATGCTAAAGTTAGCGAGGCAATGAATGAGGCATTATTGGTTGTAGATAGGTAGGTACATACAGGTGAAAAAGTTAATGTACTGTTCCCACGTTGTTTGAGTTTTCGTTGTTGAAGCTGTTTGTTGATTGGATGGAGTTTGTTGTGGTTGGCTGGTTTGGTTGGTGTTAATACGCACGAGTGAGCCTATAGGCGACGATCCTGTTTACATCTCGACATTTATTCCTGTTGTATCGTGCGTTTTCTGTCTACGTACGTACGTACATACATCCCTACGTACTTACACCTGTACGTGACTTTATAATAGTAGTGTTGGACAGGTTTTTCTCCAAAACTGCACTGAGTTTTTCACACATCTATCATCAATCTTTTGTGTTTTCGTGCGTAAATGGTTCCATACATTAGTATTCGTGTGTGTATGTATTTTGATATAGGTGTGTATGATGTACGTACAGTGTGTAGTTGCACAGTGCTATTTCATTGCATGTATTCTCTCTACGTTCACAGTTGTGCTGATGTTATTGGTCACTCCCTAATTGATAAAGGTTTTCCTCTTGAGTATTTCATGCTTTATTGCTGTGTTAATGATGGAAACAAACTCCATCTCACGCAGATATTTGCGTGTTCCTTTCTGCCAAGTCTGCCGTACTCATGTATGCTATTCGCTACTTGGGTTATATTCCTGGGTGGTCGCGAGGTTTTCCCTTTTATTCTTAGAACCAGCTGAAACGTCAAAGTTACGAGTTTATCCAGGGTGCTTCCATAAAATTGTAGGGGAATAATTAGTCGTCACTGGGTGAACTCGTGAATTTGATGTTTCAGCTGGTTGGTATGCGGAAATGAATTGATTGGGATGGTGAATAGTAAAAGCTGCGGTAGCTCAGCCTTTCGCACACCCGCTGATAGTTAGCGGGGTGGTAGCTACCTGGAATAGTTAAAACAGCGGGCACTCAGTGAAGATTTCATATAATACCTCACCATGTGTACATTACTGCAAAACAAAGCCAGCCTAAAAAGCTCTGTGCACATCATATGTGAGCGCTGGAAGAAGGTTTTGGCCCACTTCGCTCTTTTTCTTTGCTAAAACACACACCTCTGATCGCATACGCGGTGGCTGCAGGTGTTCCCGAGGTTTTGCAAAGAAAAGAGGCCAAGGGCTCGGCCCGAAAGCCCCATCTTCCGCGCCCGCCCACCGCCAAGCGCGAAAACCGCCGAGGCAGTGCCCCACAGTACCCTAAGTTATTTATTACCACCCCACCAACTACCATCAAGTGGCGAGATGACGTGTTTTGTAATCCTGCCTTTGTTTCAGGACCCACCAATTTAGTTGTAAGTAGATGCTAAACCGTTGCCAAGACAATCAGCATGGACTCTGCCATTAAAAACCAGTCCAATGGTCATATTTCCGTCCAGTTAGCCAAGGAACTGTTCGAAGGGAAAGCTGCCGCTCTTAACCCCTCGCCGACTTCCCCAGGACCGCCTAAACCGCCTCGCACATTCGATCACGTCGTTTACATGGAGGGGAAGCAGCTGTTATTAAGCGGCAGTCAGCAACAACTGCCTCCCCTTAACAATAGCACCCGCCGAAGTCCTACCAGCACCAAAGCGCCACCTCAACTCGTGGTTTGTCGACCAGTACCGGTGGTTAAGAAGAAACCGTCCAGACCTGGGGTACCACCGCCTCCAGTGCCGAAGTTTAGGACTGGAGGGGTGAGGCGGGGTAATTTGGGAACGGTTAAGGAAGCTGGGGAGAGAGACGGACGACAGTACGGCCATGTGTATGCGGTACTGGAACACGTTGATTGCAACGGGAATATTGGTAAGTATTGACTGGGGAGAGTGAGTTGTTGTTAGTTAGGTGGTTAACACATACCGCACCCAGCCCGTCATTGTTTTCAACAAGTAGTCCAACAAAGTGATAATTGGCATTTATATTTGGTGTACCAACAAACCGACGATAGTTCAGCAACTTGTTGACAACAAAGACGGCCTGGCGCGGTATGTGTTAACACCTACCCTGGGGAGCGTAATTGGTGTTAACGCGAAAAAATATTGTTGTCATTGTTTTGTTGTCAACAAGAACGGTCAAGTAAAGTCAAAACAACTTGATTGTCCGTTTATGTCGGTATGCTGTCCGTTTGCTACCGTGTTGTCAACAAACCGAAAACAATTTTGTTTAGCTACAAACTTGTTGACAACAGCGACGGCCAACAGCGCTATGTGTTAACCTTCTCCCGGGGTTGCCACCACTAAGGGGAAATAAAAAAAATTGTGTACGTACGTATACGTCCACGCAGTGGTAGCTGTGCATACGTGCAAGATGCATGTGCGATACGTGCATGATGTGCATTCGCAGTGGTAGCTCATGCTTTTCTTTGTACAGCCAAGACAAAGGTACACGTATTTCTCCTGGTATGTACAACGTATCATACTACACCTGCACTACAGTTTAGACTTTGTATGTGTGTACAATGCATACGCGGTGACTCTACAGGTGTAAGCCGTAGTTATGAATGCACGACGTAGCGTAGGGTGCTATGGGGTAAACCCGGCCATGGAAAAATCCGGCCACCTTAGTTTCTGGGCTGCATATCTCAGCAACCAATGGACCGATTGAGACAAGTATGATCAAGTGTATGATATCAATCGATTCCGTGAACTCTCCTCTTGCAAACGAGCTATTTGTTGCTGAAACTGCAACTGCATTTAAAGGAGCTTAGGTGACCGGGTTTACCCCATGGTACCCTACGGCATTTATGCATACGTTACGAGCGGAGAGTAAATACACATTGGCAACGTCAATACAATACGTTCAGCGCTTACGTGTGTTGCTGCGTTTTTCTTAAGGTCTCACGCTATAGTTTCGGAGCCAACTTTGAGGCTTCGTCGTAGCCGTTGTACACAAGATAAAAGTGATCCGTCATAATGTGAATAAAGTATATTCTTCCTCTACACGTACACCAAACGGCAGCGCCAAAGCTCTTGTATTCGGCGCAGTACGACACGCCGAAGAACACCATAAAAACCATGCGATTTCTGGGTGTTCCGAAGGAACCGCTCGGTATTTTTCAACATGCGGCACACCATTCAACAAGTTATTTGACGAGAGAAATCGATCGGTACCTGCGGCGCCTCTCTACTTATTACTCTACGCAAAGTTATCCAAGAAAAACTTGTTTGAAAAAGTTATCGTTTCAATCAAGAATAGCGCCACGGAAAGGCCGTTTAGAGAGGCACTCTATGGCGCGTCAAAGAAATCGTGTAACAAGCTTTCCGATCGATATCTTGATCTCCTCTCAACTCGCTTTCGTTGGCTCAGGAGAGCCTGGACCGAATTTATCAGAGAAGTGCCCATGCGTCGAGCAGTTGTCCCTGCATAGTGCGGAAGACGAGGCGCAGAGAGCGCGACTGGAGCGGAAACAGCGAACGGAAAACAAGCAGATGGATGATCATATGGTGTCAGGAAGTGAAAACAGCTGGAATTAGATATCACCAGATACTTTCAGTAGTAGTACAGGAGTCCACGGCTCAGAGATCTATAGTGTGAGACCTTAAACGAGCATTTGTCATTTTTTAGAAGAACCCAACACGTCTTCCCACTAACTGCAGCCAACCATCCATCTTGAAGTATCATCGTTGGTTTCAACGCGAGTTCGAACACTTGCAAACTTCCACAAAGCATCTTCATGATGTGACACGAAAGCGAGGTAACGAAGAACAAAAAGTGCCGACGAAGTACACCCCACTACTCTTCGGCACCATCGGAGTGATGATAAAAATGAAGCCATCTACGCCGAACCCTGGCAACATGAAAACAATAATACTAACCAGGAAGCCATTAAACCATCACCTTTAAAGATTCTTAAGCCACCTCGAATGGTACAAGGCAGCAGTTGTGCTACGCTTGAGTCATGCCAAGCTCGAGTACAATGGAACTGAGGGAGACAAGGAGGGAAATGGGATCGGTGATTAAGAGTCAACTGCAGTCCTCACCGACTGGTGGCAATACGCAGTTTTTCGATCGGCCTATTTCTATTGCGGATTTGGCGCAAAGAAGTGATGAAGTGGACACGGAAGGAGAAGAGGAGGAGGAGAAAAGAAGAGTTCCACAAAATTTCGTCCTCTAGTGTGGATACGGAAATTATGCAGGTGAGGAAAGGGGGTAAATGTGGGGTAACATGGGGTAAAACCGAGCCATGGGAAAATCTGGCCACCTAAGTTTCAGGGCTGAATATCTCGGCGACCAATGGACTGATTGAGACGAGTAGGATATCAATCG